>CM059786.1:43463254-43699190 GCA_030435695.1 Brachymystax lenok tsinlingensis | reverse complement strand
GTGAGTGTGGAGTGTAGTGGTATAGTGGAGTAATTGGTGTAGTGGTGTAGTGTTGTGAGTGGTATAGTGGTGTGGTGTAGTGGTGTAGTGGTATGTAGTGGTGTAGTGCAATTGAAGTGGTGTAGTGGTGGTAGTGGTGTAGTGGTGTAGTGGAGTGGAGTGGGTAGTGGTGCTGAGTGGTGTGATGGAGAGAGTGGTGTAGTGGTGTAGTGGTGTAGTGGTGTAGTGGTGTAGTGGTGTAGTGAATTGTAGTGGTGTAGTGGAGTAGTGGTGGTATAGTGGTGTAGTGGTGAAGTGGGTGTAGTGGTGTAGTGGTGTAGTGGTGGTGTAGTGGTGTAGTGGTGTGAGTGGTGTAGTGGTGTAGTGGTGTAGTTGGTGTAGTGGAGTAGTGGAGTAGTTGGTGTAGTGGTGTAGTAGGCGTGGTGGGTGTAGTGGTGTAATTAGATAGTGGTGTGAGTGGATGTAGTGGTGTAGTGGAGTAGTGGTGTAGTGGTGAATTAGTGGTGTATTCATTGTGGTGGGAGTAGGCTGGTGTAGTGGTGTGAGCCAGTGGAGTAGTGGAGTAGTGGAGTAGTGAATTGTGAGTGGTGCTTAGTGGTGTAGTGGTGTAGTGGAGTAGTGGTATAGTGGTATAGTGGTATAGTGTAGTACAGGTGTAGTGGTGTAGTGGTGTAGTGGTGTAGTGGTGTGTGAGTGGTGTAGTGGTGTGGTGGAGTGTAGTGGTGTAGTGGAGTGTAAGTGGTGTAGTGGTGTAGTGTAGTGGAGTAGTGTGGTGTAGTGGTGTAGTGGTGTAGTGGTGTAGTGGTGTGTGGTATAGTGGTGTAGTGGTGTAGTGGAGTAGTGGTGTAGTGGGTGTAGTGGGTGCAGCAGTGTTGCTTAGTGGAGTAGTGGGAGTGTAGTAGGTGTAGTGGTATTGTATTGCCAGGTGGTATGGTGAGTGGTGTAGTGGTTGTAGTGGTGTAGTGGTGTAGGCAGGGTAATTATTGGAGTAGTGGAGTAGTGGTGTGAGTGGATGGTAGTGGCCAGTGGTTGCCCAGTGGTGTAGTGGAGTAGTGGATAAAGTGTAATTGGAGTAGTAGTGTAGTGGAGTAATTGAGTAGTGTGTGTAGTGTAGTGCTTTAGTGGTGTAGTGGTGTGAGTGGTGTAGTGGAGTAGTGGTGTAGTGGAGTAGTGGTGCAGTGGTGTAGTGGTGTAACTGTTTGGAGTAGTGTGGTGTAGTAGGTGTGAAAGTGGTGAGTGGTGGAGTGAGTGTAGTGTAGGTAGTGGTGTAGTGGAGTGAGTGGTGTAGTGGAGTCAGTGGTGTAGTGGGTGTAAGGTGGTGTAGTGGTGTAGTGGGTGTAGTGGAGTGGCAAATTGGTTGTAGTGGTGTAGTGTGGTAGTGGAGTAGTGAGTAGTGTAGTGGTGTAGTGGTGTAGTGGAGTGGTGGTGTAGTGGAGTAGTGGTGTGAGTGGTGTAGTGGTGTAGTGGTGTAGTGTAGTGGGAGTAGTGGGTAATTAGGTGTAGTGGTGTAGTGGTGTAGTGGAGGTAGTGGTGTAGTGGTGTGAGTGGTGTAGTGGTGTAGTGGGTGTAGTGGTGTAGTGTAGTGGAGTAGTGGTGTAGCTGGTGTGAGTAGGTGTAGTGGTGTAGTGGAGTAGTGGTGTAGTGGAGTAGTGGTGTAGTGGTGTAGTGGTGTAGTGGAGTAGTGGTGTAGTGGAGTAGTGGTGTAGTGGAGTAGTGGTGTAGTGGTGTAGTGGTGTAGTGGTGTAGTGGTGTAGTGGTATAGTGGTGTAGTGGAGTAGTAGTGTAGTGGTGTAATTGGTGTGGTGTAGTGGTGTAGTGGTGTAGTGGTGTAGTGGAGTAGTGGTGTAGTGGAGTAGTGGTGTAGTGGTGTAGTGGTGTAGTGGTGTAGTGGTGTAGTGGTGTAGTGGTGTAGTGGAGTAGTGGTGTGGTGGAGTAGTGGTGTAGTGGTGTAGTGGTGTAGTGGTGTAGTGGTGTGGTGGTGTAGTGGTGTAGTGTAGTGGAGTAGTGGTGTAGTGGAGTAGTGGTAGTGGTGTAGTGGTGTAGTGGTGTAGTGGTGTAGTGGTGTAGTGGTGTAGTGGTGTAGTGGTGTAGTGGTGTAGTGGTGTAGTGTAGTGGTGTAGTGGTGTAGTGGAGTAGTGGTGTAGTGGTGTAGTGGTGTAGTGGTGTAGTGGTGTAGTGGAGTAGTGGTGTAGTGGTGTAGTGGTGTAGTGGTGTAGTGGTGTAGTGGAGTAGTGGTGTAGTGGTGTAGTGGTGTAGTGGTGTAGTGGTGTAGTGGTGTAGTGGAGTAGTGGTGTAGTGTAGTGTAGTGTGGTGTAGTGGTGTGGTGGTGTAGTGGTGTAGTGGTGTAGTGGTGTAGTGGTGTAGTGGTGTAGTGGTGTAGTGGAGTAGTGGTAGTGGTGTAGTGGTGTAGTGGTGTAGTGGAGTGTAGTGAGTGTGCCAAGTGGTGTAGTGGTGTAGTGGTGTAGTGGTGTAGTGGTGTAGTGGTGTAGTGGTGTAGTGGTGTGGTGTAGTGGGTGTGTAGTGCGGTAGTGGTGTAGGTGGTGAGTGGTGTAGTGGTGTAGTGGTGTAGTGGTGGAGTGGTGTAGTGGTGTAGGTGTAGTGGTGTAGTGGTGTAGTGGTGGAGGTGTAGTGGTGTAGTGGTGTAGTGGTGGAGGTGTAGTAGTGGTGTAGTGGTATAGTGGTGTAGTGTAGTGGTGTAGTAGTGTGTGGTGTAGTGGTATAGTGGTGTAGTGTAGTGGAGTGGGTAGTGGTGTAGTAGTGGTGTAGTGGTGTAGTGGTGTAGTGTAGTGTGTAGTGGTGTAGTGGTGTAGTGGTGTAGTGGTATAGTAGTGGTGTGTAGTGGTATAGTGGTGTAGTGTGTAGTGGTGTAGTGGTGTAGTGGTGTAGTGGTGTAGTGGTGTGTAGTGGTATAGTGGTGTAGTGGTGTAGTGGTGTAGTGGTTGTGAGTGGTGTGGTGTAGTGGTAGTAGTGGTGTAGTGGTGTAGTGGTGTGGTAATTGGTGTAGTGGTGTAGGTGGTGTAGTGGTGTAGTGGTGTAGTGGTGTAGTGGTGTATAGTGGTGTAGTGGTGTAGTGTAGTGGTGTAGTGTAGTGGTGTAGTGGAGTGGTGTAGTGGAGTAGTGGTGTAGTGGTGTAGTGGTGTAGTGGTGTAGTGGTGTAGTGGTGTAGTGGTATAGTGGTGTAGTGGAGTAGTGGTGTAGTGGTGTGTAGTGGTGTAGTGGTGTAGTGGTGTAGTGGAGCGTAGTGGTGTAGTGGTGTGTGTGTAGGTGGTGTAGTGGTGTAGTGGTATAGTGTGGTGTAGTGGTGTGGCTGTAGTGGTGTAGTGGTGTAGTGGTGTAGTTGGTGTAGTGGGCAGTGTAGTGGTGTAGTGGAGTAGTGGTGTAGTGGTGTAGTGGTGTAGTGGTGTAGTGGAGTAGTGGTGTAGTGGTGTAGTGGTGTAGTGGTGTGAGTGGTGTAGTGGTGTAGTGGTGTAGTGGTGTGTAGTGGTGTAGTGGTATAGTGGTGTGAGTGTAGTGGTGTAGAGGTGTAGTGGTGTAGTGTAGTGGTGGTGGTGTAGTGTAGTGTAGTAGTGGAGTAGTAGTGTGTGGTGTAGTGGTGTAGTGGTGTAGTGGTGTGTAGTGGTGTAGTGTGTAGTGGTGTAGTGGGTGTGGTGGTATAGTGGTGTAGTGTAGTGGTGTAGTGGTATGAGTGGTGTAGTGTAGTGGGTAGTGGTGTAGTGGTGTAGTGGTGTAGTGGTGTAGTGGTGTAGTGGTATAGTGGTGTAGGTGTAGTGGAGTAGTGGTGTAGTGTAGTGGAGTAGTGGTGTAGTGGAGTAGTGGTGTAGTGGTGTAGTGTAGTGGTGTAGTGGTATAGTGGTGTAGTGTAGTGGTGTAGTGGTGTAGGTGTAGTGGTATAGTGGTGTGGAGTGTGGTGTAGTGGAGTAGTGGTGTAGTGGTGTAGTGTAGTGGTGTAGTGGTGTAGTGGGTGTGAGTGTAGTGGTGTAGTGGTGTAGTGGTGTAGTGGTGTAGTGGTATGGTGGTGTAGTGTAGTGGAGTGAGTGGAGTAGTGGTGTAGTGGTGTAGTGGTGTAGTGGTGTAGTGGTGTAGTGGTGTAGTGGAGTAGTGGTGTAGTGGTGGTGTAGTGGTGTAGTGTTGTAGTGGGTTGTGGTGGTGTAGTGGTGTAGTGGAGTAGTGGTGTAGTGGTGTAGTGGAGTAGTGGTGTAGTGGTGTAGTGGTAGTGGAGTGTAGTGGTGTAGTGGTGTAGTGGTGTAGTGGTGTAGTGGTGTAGTGGAGTGGTGTAGTGGTGTAGTGCAGTGGTATAGTGGTGTAGTGCAGTGTGGTAGTAGTGGTGTAGTGACTGGTGGTAGTAGTGGTGTAGTGGTGTATTAGTGGGTGAGTGGTGTAGTGGTGTAGTGGTGTAGTGGTATAGTGGTGTAGTGCAGTGGAGTAGTGGTGTAGTGGTGTAGTGGAGTAGTGGTGTGAGTGGTGTAGTGGTGTAGAAGTGGAGTAGTGGTGTAGTGGTGTAGTGGTGTAGTGGTGTAGTGGTGTAGTGGAGTTGTGGTGTAGTGGTGTAGTGGAGTAGTGGTGTAGTGGTGTAGTGGAGTAGTGGTGTAGTGGTGTAGTGGTATAGTGTAGTGGTGTAGTGGTGTAGTGGTGTAGTGGTGTAGTGGTGTAGTGGAGTGGTGTAGTGTGGTGTAGTGGTGTAGTGGTGTAGTGGAGTAGTGGTGTAGTGGTGTAGTGGTGTAGTGGAGTTGTGGTGTAGTGGTGTAGTGGAGTAGTGGTGTAGTGGTGTAGTGGAGTAGTGGTGTAGTGGTGTAGTGGTATAGTGGTGTAGTGGTGTAGTGGTGTAGTGGTGTAGTGGTGTAGTGGAGTAGTGGTGTAGTGGTGTAGTGGAGTAGTGGTGTAGTGGTGTAGTGGTGTAGTGGTGTAGTGGTGTAGTGGTGTAGTGGTGTAGTGGTGTAGTGGTGTAGTGGTATAGTGTAGTGGTGTAGTGGTATAGTGTAGTGGTGTAGTGGTGTAGTGGTGTAGTGGTATAGTGTAGTGGTGTAGTGGTGTAGGGGTGTAGTGGTGTAGTGGTGTAGTGGTGTAGTGGTGTAGTGGTGTAGTGGTGTAGTGGTGTAGTGGTATAGTGTAGTGTAGTGGTGTAGTGGTGTAGTGGTGTAGTGGTGTAGTGGAGTGGTGTAGTGGTGTAGTGGTGTAGTGGTGTAGTGGTGTAGTGGTGTAGTGGTGTAGTGGTGTAGTGGAGTTGTGGTGTAGTGGTGTAGTGGTGTAGTGGTGTAGTGGTGTAGTGGAGTAGTGGAGTAGTGGAGTAGTGGTGTAGTGGTGTAGTGGTGTAGTGGTGTAGTGGTGTAGTGGTGTAGTGGAGTAGTGGAGTTGTGGTGTAGTGGAGTTGTGGTGTAGTGGTGTAGTGGTGTAGTGGTGTAGTGGTGTAGTGGAGTTGTGGTGTAGTGGAGTAGTGGAGTTGTGGTATGGTGGTGTAGTGGTGTAGTGGTGTAGTGGTGTAGTGGAGTTGTGGTGTAGTGGGTTGTGGTGTAGTGGTGTAGTGGTGTAGTGGTGTAGTGGGTTGTGGTGTAGTGGAGTAGTGGAGTTGTGGTATGGTGGTGTAGTGGTGTAGTGGTGTAGTGGTGTAGTGGAGTAGTGGTGTAGTGGTGTAGTGGTGTAGTGGTGTAGTGGTGTAGTAGTGTAGTGGAGTTGTGGTGTAGTGGAGTAGTGGAGTTGTGGTATGGTGGTGTAGTGGTGTAGTGGTGTAGTGGTGTAGTGGAGTAGTGGTGTAGTGGTGTAGTGGTGTAGTGGTGTAGTGGTGTAGTGGAGTAGTGGAGTTGTGGTATGGTGGTGTAGTGGTGTAGTGGTGTAGTGGTGTAGTGGAGTAGTGGTGTAGTGGTGTAGTGGTGTAGTGGAGTAGTGGTGTAGTGGTGTAGTGGTGTAGTGGAGTAGTGGTGTAGTGGAGTAGTGGTGTAGTGGTGTAGTGTTGTAGTGGTGTAGTGGTGTAGTGGTGTAGTGGTGTAGTGGTGTAGTGGAGTAGTGGTGTAGTGGTGTAGTGGTGTAGTGGTATAGTGTAGTGGTGTAGTGGTGTAGTGTTGTAGTGGTGTAGTGGTGTAGTGGAGTAGTGGTGTAGTGGTGTAGTGGTGTAGTGGAGTAGTGGTGTAGTGGAGTAGTGGTGTAGTGTTGTAGTGGTGTAGTGGTGTAGTGGTGTAGTGGTGTAGTGGTGTAGTGGTGTAGTGGAGTTGTGGTGTAGTGGTGTAGTGGTGTAGTGGTGTAGTGGAGTTGTGGTGTAGTGGAGTAGTGGAGTTGTGGTATGGTGGTGTAGTGGTGTAGTGGTGTAGTGGTGTAGTGGAGTAGTGGTGTAGTGGTGTAGTGGTGTAGTGGTGTAGTGGAGTTGTGGTGTAGTGGAGTAGTGGAGTTGTGGTATGGTGGTGTAGTGGTGTAGTGGTGTAGTGGTGTAGTGGAGTTGTGGTGTAGTGGAGTTGTGGTGTAGTGGTGTAGTGGTGTAGTGGTGTAGTGGAGTTGTGGTGTAGTGGAGTAGTGGAGTTGTGGTATGGTGGTGTAGTGGTGTAGTGGTGTAGTGGTGTAGTGGAGTAGTGGTGTAGTGGTGTAGTGGTGTAGTGGTGTAGTGGTGTAGTGGAGTAGTGGTGTAGTGGTGTAGTGGTGTAGTGGAGTAGTGGTGTAGTGGAGTAGTGGTGTAGTGGTGTAGTGTTGTAGTGGTGTAGTGGTGTAGTGGTGTAGTGGTGTAGTGGAGTAGTAGTGTAGTGGTGTAGTGGTGTAGTGGTATAGTGTAGTGGTGTAGTGGTGTAGTGTTGTAGTGGTGTAGTGGTGTAGTGGTGTAGTGGTGTAGTGGTGTAGTGGTGTAGTGGTGTAGTGGAGTAGTGGTGTAGTGGAGTAGTGGTGTAGTGGTGTAGTGGTGTAGTGGTGTAGTTGTGTAGTGGTGTAGTGGTGTAGTGGAGTAGTAGTGTAGTGGAGTAGTGGAGTAGTGGTGTAGTGGTATAGTGTAGTGGTGTAGTGGTGTAGTGTTGTAGTGGTGTAGTGGTGTAGTGGTGTAGTGGTGTAGTTGTGTAGTGGTGTAGTGGTGTAGTGGTGTAGTGGAGTAGTGGTGTAGTGGTGTAGTGGTGTAGTGGTATAGTGGAGTAGTGGAGTAGTGGAGTAGTGGTGTAGTGGAGTAGTGGTGTAGTGGTGTAGTGGTGTAGTGGTGTAGTGGAGTAGTGGAGTAGTGGAGTAGTGGTGTAGTGGTGTAGTGGTGTAGTGGTGTAGTGGTGTAGTGGAGTAGTGGTGTAGTGGTGTAGTGGTGTAGTGGAGTAGTGGTGTAGTGGTGTAGTGGTGTAGTGGTGTAGTGGTGTAGTGGAGTAGTGGAGTAGTGGTGTAGTGGTGTAGTGGTGTAGTGGAGTAGTGGTGTAGTGGTATAGTGGAGTAGTGGAGTAGTGGAGTAGTGGAGTAGTGGTGTAGTGGTGTAGTGGTGTAGTGGAGTAGTGGAGTAGTGGAGTAGTGGTGTAGTGGTGTAGTGGTGTAGTGGTGTAGTGGTATAGTGTAGTGGTGTAGTGGTGTAGTGGTGTAGTGGTGTAGTGGAGAAGTGGTGTAGTGGAGTAGTGGTGTAGTGGAGTAGTGGTGTAGTGGTGTAGTGGTGTAGTGGTATAGTGGAGTAGTGGAGTAGTGGAGTAGTGGAGTAGTGGTGTAGTGGTGTAGTGGTGTAGTGGTGTAGTGGAGTAGTGGTGTAGTGGTGTAGTGGAGTAGTGGAGTAGTGGAGTAGTGGAGTAGTGGTGTAGTGGTGTAGTGGTGTAGTGGAGTAGTGGAGTAGTGGAGTAGTGGTGTAGTGGTGTAGTGGTGGTAGTGGTATAGTGTAGTGGTGTAGTGGTGTAGTGGTGTAGTGGGTGGTGTAGTGGTGTAGTGGTGTAGTGGTGTAGTGGAGTGGTGGAGTAGTGGTGTAGTGGTGTAGTGGAGTAGTGGTGTAGTGGTGTAGTGGTGTAGTGGTGTAGTGGTGTAGTGGTGTAGTGGTATAGTGGTGTAGTGGTATAGTGTAGTGGTGTAGTGGTGTAGTGGAGTAGTGGAGTAGTGGTGTAGTGGTGTAGTGGTGTAGTGGTGTAGTGGTGTAGTGGAGTAGTGGAGTAGTGGAGTAGTGGTGTAGTGGTGTAGTGGTGTAGTGGTGTAGTGGAGTAGTGGTATAGTGTAGTGGTGTAGTGGTGTAGTGGAGTAGTGGAGTAGTGGAGTAGTGGTGTAGTGGTGTAGTGGTGTAGTGGTGTAGTGGTGTAGTGGAGTAGTGGAGTAGTGGAGTAGTGGTGTAGTGGAGTAGTGGTGTAGTGGTGTAGTGGTGTAGTGGAGTAGTGGTGTAGTGGTGTAGTGGAGTAGTGGAGTAGTGGAGTAGTGGAGTAGTGGTGTAGTGGTGTAGTGGAGTAGTGGTGTAGTGGTGTAGTGGTGTAGTGGTGTAGTGGTGTAGTGGTGTAGTGGAGTAGTGGTGTAGTGGTGTAGTGGTGTAGTGGTATAGTGTAGTGGTGTAGTGGTGTAGTGGTGTAGTGGAGTAGTGGTGTAGTGGAGTAGTAGTGTAGTGGTGTAGTGGAGTAGTGGTGTAGTGGTGTAGTGGTGTAGTGTAGTGGTGTAGTGGTGTAGTGGTGTAGTGGTGTAGTGGTGTAGTGGTATAGTGTAGTGGTGTAGTGGAGTAGTGGAGTAGTGGTGTAGTGGTGTAGTGGTGTAGTGGTATAGTGTAGTGGTGTAGTGGTGTAGTGGTGTAGTGGTGTAGTGGTGTAGTGGTGTAGTGGTATAGTGTAGTGGTGTAGTGGTGTAGTGGTGTAGTGGTGTAGTGTAGTGGTGTAGTGGTGTAGTGGTGTAGTGGTGTAGTGGAGTAGTAGTGTAGTGGTGTAGTGGTATAGTGGTGTAGTGGTGTAGTGGTATAGTGTAGTGGTGTAGTGGTGTAGTGGTGTAGTGGTGTAGTGGTGTAGTGGTATAGTGGTGTAGTGGTGTAGTGGTATAGTGTAGTGGTGTAGTGGTGTAGTGGAGTAGTGGTGTAGTGGTGTAGTGGTGTAGTGGTGTAGTGGAGTAGTAGTGTAGTGGTGTAGTGGTATAGTGTAGTGGTGTAGTGGTGTAGTGGTGTAGTGGTGTAGTGGTGTAGTGGTGTAGTGGTGTAGTGGTGTAGTGGTGTAGTGGTATAGTGTAGTGGTGTAGTGGTGTAGTGGTGTAGTGGTGTAGTGGTATAGTGTAGTGGTGTAGTGGAGTAGTGGAGTAGTAGTGTAGTGGTGTAGTGGAGTAGTGGTATAGTGGTGTAGTGGAGTAGTGGTGTAGTGGTGTAGTGGTATAGTGGTGTAGTGGTGTAGTGGTGTAGTGGAGTAGTGGTGTAGTGGTGTAGTGGTGTAGTGGAGTAGTGGTGTAGTGGTGTAGTGGTGTAGTGGTGTAGTGGAGTAGTGGTGTAGTGGTGTAGTGGTGTAGTGGTGTAGTGGTGTAGTGGAGTAGTGGTGTAGTGGTGTAGTGGAGTAGTGGTGTAGTGGTGTAGTGGTGTAGTGGAGTAGTAGTGTAGTGGTGTAGTGGTGTAGTGGTGTAGTGGTGTAGTGGAGTAGTGGTGTAGTGGAGTAGTGGTGTAGTGGTGTAGTGGTGTAGTGGTGTAGTGGTGTAGTGGAGTAGTGGTGTAGTGGTGTAGTGGAGTAGTGGTGTAGTGGTGTAGTGGTGTAGTGGAGTAGTAGTGTAGTGGTGTAGTGGAGTAGTGGTATAGTGGAGGAAGTGGGGTGGTGAGTGGTGTAGTGGTGTAGTGGTGTAGTGGTGTAGTGGTATAGTGGAGAAGTGGTGTAGTGGTGTAGTGGTGTAGTGGTGTAGTGGAGTAGTAGTGTAGTGGTGTAGTGGAGAAGTGGTGTAGTGGTGTAGTGGAGTAGTGGTGTAGTGGTGTAGTGGTGTAGTGGAGTAGTGGTGTAGTGGAGTAGTGGTGTAGTGGTATAGTGGAGAAGTGGTGTAGTGGTGTAGTGGAGTAGTGGTGTAGTGGTGTAGTGGTGTAGTGGTGTAGTGGTGTAGTGGTGTAGTGGTGTAGTGGAGTAGTGGTGTAGTGGAGTAGTGGTGTAGTGGTGTAGTGGTGTAGTGGTGTAGTGGTGTAGTGGAGTAGTGGTGTAGTGGTGTAGTGGTGTAGTGGTGTAGTGGAGTAGTGGTATAGTGGAGAAGTGGGGTAGTGGTGTAGTGGTGTAGTGGTATAGTGGTGTAGTGGTATAGTGGAGAAGTGGTGTAGTGGTGTAGTGGTGTAGTGGTGTAGTGGTGTAGTGGTGTAGTGGTGTAGTGGAGTGGGTGACAGTGGTGTAGTGGTGTAGTGGTATAGTGTAGTGGTGTAGTGGTGTAGTGGTGTAGTGGTGTAGTGGAGTAGTGGTGTAGTGGTGTAGTGGTGTAGTGGAGTAGTAGTGTAGTGGTGTAGTGGTGTAGTGGTGTAGTGGTGTAGTGGAGTAGTGGTGTAGTGGAGTAGTGGTGTAGTGGTGTAGTGGTGTAGTGGTGTAGTGGTGTAGTGGAGTAGTGGTGTAGTGGTGTAGTGGAGTAGTGGTGTAGTGGTGTAGTGGTGTAGTGGAGTAGTAGTGTAGTGGTGTAGTGGAGTAGTGGTATAGTGGAGAAGTGGGGTAGTGGTGTAGTGGTGTAGTGGTGTAGTGGTGTAGTGGTATAGTGGAGAAGTGGTGTAGTGGTGTAGTGGTGTAGTGGTGTAGTGGAGTAGTAGTGTAGTGGTGTAGTGGAGAAGTGGTGTAGTGGTGTAGTGGAGTAGTGGTGTAGTGGTGTAGTGGTGTAGTGGAGTAGTGGTGTAGTGGAGTAGTGGTGTAGTGGTATAGTGGAGAAGTGGTGTAGTGGTGTAGTGGAGTAGTGGTGTAGTGGTGTAGTGGTGTAGTGGTGTAGTGGTGTAGTGGTGTAGTGGTGTAGTGGAGTAGTGGTGTAGTGGAGTAGTGGTGTAGTGGTGTAGTGGTGTAGTGGTGTAGTGGTGTAGTGGTGTAGTGGAGTAGTGGTGTAGTGGTATAGTGGTGTAGTGGTGTAGTGGAGTAGTGGTATAGTGGAGAAGTGGGGTAGTGGTGTAGTGGTGTAGTGGTATAGTGGTGTAGTGGTATAGTGGAGAAGTGGTGTAGTGGTGTAGTGGTGTAGTGGTGTAGTGGTGTAGTGGTGTAGTGGAGTAGTGGTGTAGTGGTGTAGTGGTGTAGTGGTATAGTGGTGTAGTGGTGTAGTGGTGTAGTGGTGTAGTGGAGTAGTGGTATAGTGGTGTAGTGGTGTAGTGGTATAGTGGTATAGTGGAGAAGTGGTGTAGTGGTGTAGTGGTGTAGTGGTGTAGTGGTGTAGTGGTGTAGTGGAGTAGTGGTGTAGTGGTGTAGTGGTGTAGTGGTGTAGTGGAGTAGTGGTGTAGTGGTGTAGTGGTATAGTGGAGAAGTGGTGTAGTGGTGTAGTGGTGTAGTGGTGTAGTGGTGTAGTGGTGTAGTGGTGTAGTGGTATAGTGGTATAGTGGTATAGTGGAGAAGTGGTGTAGTGGTGTAGTGGTGTAGTGGTGTAGTGGTGTAGTGGTGTAGTGGTGTAGTGGAGTAGTGGTGTAGTGGTGTAGTGGTGTAGTGGTGTAGTGGAGTAGTGGTGTAGTGGTGTAGTGGAGTAGTGGTGTAGTGGTGTAGTGGTGTAGTGGTGTAGTGGAGTAGTGGTATAGTGGTGTAGTGGTGTAGTGGTATAGTGGTATAGTGGTATAGTGGAGAAGTGGTGTAGTGGTGTAGTGGTGTAGTGGTGTAGTGGTGTAGTGGTGTAGTGGAGTAGTGGTATAGTGGTATAGTGGTATAGTGGAGAAGTGGTGTAGTGGTGTAGTGGTGTAGTGGTGTAGTGGTGTAGTGGTATAGTGGTATAGTGGTGTAGTGGAGTAGTGGTGTAGTGGTGTAGTGGTATAGTGGTGTAGTGGTGTAGTGGTGTAGTGGTGTAGTGGTGTAGTGGAGTAGTGGTGTAGTGGTGTAGTGGTGTAGTGGTGTAGTGGTATAGTGGTGTAGTGGAGTAGTGGTATAGTGGTATAGTGGTATAGTGGAGAGTGGTGTAGTGGTGTAGTGGTGTAGTGGTGTAGTGGTATAGTGGTGTAGTGGAGTAGTGGTGTAGTGGTGTAGTGGTGTAGTGGTGTAGTGGAGTAGTGGTGTAGTGGTGTAGTGGAGTAGTGGTGTAGTGGTGTAGTGGTGTAGTGGAGTTGTGGTATAGTGGTGTAGTGGAGTGGTGTAGTGGTGTAGTGGTGTAGTGGTGTAGTGGTATAGTGGTGTAGTGGTGTAGTGGTGTAGTGGTGTAGTGGTGTAGTGGTGTAGTGGTGTAGTGGTGTAGTGGTGTAGTGGTGTAGTGGTATAGTGGTGTAGTGGAGTAGTGGTATAGTGGTATAGTGGTATAGTGGAGAAGTGGTGTAGTGGTGTAGTGGTGTAGTGGTGTAGTGAGTATAGTGGTGTAGTGGAGTAGTGGTGTAGTGGTGTAGTGGTGTAGTGGTGTAGTGGAGTAGTGGTGTAGTGGTGTAGTGGAGTAGTGGTGTAGTGGTGTAGTGGTGTAGTGGAGTTGTGGTATAGTGGTGTAGTGGAGTAGTGGTGTAGTGGTGTAGTGGTGTAGTGGTGTAGTGGTGTAGTGGAGTAGTGGTGTAGTGGTGTAGTGGAGTAGTGGTGTAGTGGTGTAGTGGTGTAGTGGAGTAGTGGTGTAGTGGTGTAGTGGTGTAGTGGTGTAGTGGTGTAGTGGTGTAGTGGTATAGTGTAGTGGTGTAGTGGTGTAGTGGAGTAGTGGAGTAGTGGTGTAGTGGAGTAGTGGTGTAGTGGTGTAGTGGTGTAGTGGTGTAGTGGAGTAGTGGTGTAGTGGTGTAGTGGAGTAGTGGTGTAGTGGTGTAGTGGTGTAGTGGAGTAGTGGTGTAGTGGTGTAGTGGTGTAGTGGTGTAGTGGTGTAGTGGTGTAGTGGTATAGTGTAGTGGTGTAGTGGTGTAGTGGTGTAGTGGTGTAGTGGAGTAGTGGTGTAGTGGTGTAGTGGTATAGTGTAGTGGTGTAGTGGTGTAGTGGTGTAGTGGTGTAGTGGAGTAGTGGTGTAGTGGTGTAGTGGTGTAGTGGAGAAGTGGTGTAGTGGTGTAGTGGTATAGTGGTATAGTGGTGTAGTGGTGTAGTGGTGTAGTGGAGTAGTGGTGTAGTGGTGTAGTGGTATAGTGGTGTAGTGGTGTAGTGGTGTAGTGGTATAGTGGTGTAGTGGTGTAGTGGTGTAGTGGAGTAGTGGTGTAGTGGAGTAGTGGTGTAGTGGAGTAGTGGTGTAGTGGTGTAGTGGTGTAGTGGTGTAGTGGTGTAGTGGTGTAGTGGTGTAGTGGTATAGTGGTGTAGTGGTGTAGTGGTGTAGTGGTGTAGTGGTGTAGTGGTATAGTGGTGTAGTGGTGTAGTGGTGTAGTGGTGTAGTGGTGTAGTGGAGTAGTGGAGTAGTGGAGTAGTGGTGTAGTGGTGTAGTGGTGTAGTGGAGTAGTGGTGTAGTGGTGTAGTGGTGTAGTGGAGTAGTGGTGTAGTGGAGTAGTGGAGTAGTGGTGTAGTGGTGTAGTGGTGTAGTGGTGTAGTGGTGTAGTGGTGTAGTGGAGTAGTGGTGTAGTGGTGTAGTGGTGTAGTGGTGTAGTGGAGTAGTGGTGTAGTGGAGTAGTGGTGTAGTGGTGTAGTGGTGTAGTGGTGTAGTGGAGTAGTGGTGTAGTGGAGTAGTGGTGTAGTGGTGTAGTGGTGTAGTGGTGTAGTGGAGTAGTGGTGTAGTGGTGTAGTGGTGTAGTGGTGCAGTGGTGCAGTGGAGTAGTGGTGTAGTGGAGTAGTGGTGTAGTGGTGTAGTGGTGTAGTGGTGTAGTGGTGTAGTGGAGTAGTGGTGTAGTGTAGTGGAGTAGTGGTGTAGTGGTGTAGTGGTGTAGTGGTGTAGTGGTGTAGTGGAGTAGTGGAGTAGTGGTGTAGTGGTGTAGTGGTGTAGTGGTGTAGTGGTGTAGTGGAGTAGTGGTGTAGTGGTGTAGTGGTGTAGTGGTGTAGTGGTGTAGTGGAGTAGTAGTGTAGTGGTGTAGTGGTGTAGTGGTATAGTGTAGTGGTGTAGTGGTGTAGTGGTGTAGTGGAGTAGTGGTGTAGTGGTGTAGTGGAGTAGTGGTGTAGTGGTGTAGTGGAGTAGTGGTGTAGTGGTGTAGTGGTGTAGTGGTGTAGTGGTATAGTGTAGTGGTGTAGTGGTGTAGTGGTGTAGTGGTGTAGTGGTGTAGTGGTATAGTGTAGTGGTGTAGTGGAGTAGTGGTGTAGTGGTGTAGTGGAGTAGTGGTGTAGTGGTGTAGTGGTGTAGTGGAGTAGTGGTGTAGTGGAGTAGTGGTGTAGTGGTGTAGTGGTATAGTGGTGTAGTGGTGTAGTGGTGTAGTGGTGTAGTGGAGTAGTGGTGTAGTGGTGTAGTGGTGTAGTGGTGTAGTGGTGTAGTGGAGTAGTGGTGTAGTGGTGTAGTGGTGTAGTGGAGTAGTGGAGTAGTGGAGTAGTGGTGTAGTGGTGTAGTGGTGTAGTGGAGTAGTGGTGTAGTGGAGTAGTGGTGTAGTGGTGTAGTGGTGTAGTGGTGTAGTGGTGTAGTGGTGTAGTGGAGTAGTGGTGTAGTGGTGTAGTGGAGTAGTGGTGTAGTGGTGTAGTGGTGTAGTGGAGTAGTGGTGTAGTGGAGTAGTGGTGTAGTGGTGTAGTGGTGTAGTGGTATAGTGGTGTAGTGGTGTAGTGGTGTAGAGGTGTAGTGGAGTAGTGGTGTAGTGGTGTAGTGGTGTAGTGGTATAGTGGTGTAGTGGAGTAGTGGTGTAGTGGTGTAGTGGTGTAGTGGTATAGTGGTGTAGTGGTGTAGTGTAGTGGAGTAGTGGTGTAGTGGTGTAGTGGTGTAGTGGTGTAGTGGAGTAGTGGAGTAGTGGTGTAGTGGTGTAGTGGTGTAGTGGTGTAGTGGTGTAGTGGAGTAGTGGTGTAGTGGTGTAGTGGTGTAGTGGTGTAGTGGAGTAGTAGTGTAGTGGTGTAGTGGTGTAGTGGTATAGTGTAGTGGTGTAGTGGTGTAGTGGTGTAGTGGAGTAGTGGTGTAGTGGTGTAGTGGAGTAGTGGTGTAGTGGTGTAGTGGAGTAGTAGTGTAGTGGTGTAGTGGTGTAGTGGTGTAGTGGTGTAGTGGAGTAGTAGTGTAGTGGTGTAGTGGTGTAGTGGTATAGTGTAGTGGTGTAGTGGTGTAGTGGTGTAGTGGAGTAGTGGTGTAGTGGTGTAGTGGAGTAGTGGTGTAGTGGTGTAGTGGAGTAGTAGTGTAGTGGTGTAGTGGTGTAGTGGTGTAGTGGAGTAGTGGTGTAGTGGTGTAGTGGTGTAGTGGTGTAGTGGAGTAGTGGTGTAGTGGTGTAGTGGAGTAGTGGTGTAGTGGTGTAGTGGTGTAGTGGAGTAGTGGTGTAGTGGAGTAGTGGTGTAGTGGTGTAGTGGTGTAGTGGTATAGTGGTGTAGTGGTGTAGTGGTGTAGAGGTGTAGTGGAGTAGTGGTGTAGTGGTGTAGTGGTGTAGTGGTATAGTGGTGTAGTGGTGTAGTGGTGTAGTGGTGTAGTGGAGTAGTGGTATAGTGGTGTAGTGGTATAGTGTAGTGGTGTAGTGGAGTAGTGGAGTAGTAGTGTAGTGGTGTAGTGGAGTAGTAGTGTAGTGGTGTAGTGGAGTAGTGGTGTAGTGGAGTAGTGGTGTAGTGGTGTAGTGGTGTAGTGGTGTAGTGGTATAGTGTAGTGGTGTAGTGGAGTAGTGGAGTAGTGGTGTAGTGGAGTAGTGGTGTAGTGGTGTAGTGGAGTAGTGGTGTAGTGGAGTAGTGGTGTAGTGGTGTAGTGGTGTAGTGGTGTAGTGGTGTAGTGGTGTAGTGGTGTAGTGGTGTAGTGGAGTAGTGGAGTAGTGGTGTAGTGGTGTAGTGGAGTAGTAGTGTAGTGGTGTAGTGGAGTAGTGGTGTAGTGGAGTAGTGGTGTAGTGGTGTAGTGGTGTAGTGGTGTAGTGGTGTAGTGGTGTAGTGGAGTAGTGGTGTAGTGGTGTAGTGGTGTAGTGGTGTAGTGGTGTAGTGGAGTAGTGGTGTAGTGGTGTAGTGGTGTAGTGGTATAGTGTAGTGGTGTAGTGGTGTAGTGGTGTAGTGGAGTAGTGGTGTAGTGGTGTAGTGGAGTAGTGGTGTAGTGGTGTAGTGGAGTAGTAGTGTAGTGGTGTAGTGGTGTAGTGGTATAGTGGAGAAGTGGTGTAGTGGTGTAGTGGTGTAGTGGAGTAGTAGTGTAGTGGTGTAGTGGTGTAGTGGTATAGTGTAGTGGTGTAGTGGTGTAGTGGTGTAGTGGAGTAGTGGTGTAGTGGTGTAGTGGAGTAGTGGTGTAGTGGTGTAGTGGAGTAGTAGTGTAGTGGTGTAGTGGTGTTGTGGTATAGTGGAGAAGTGGTGTAGTGGTGTAGTGGTGTAGTGGAGTAGTGGTGTAGTGGTGTAGTGGAGTAGTGGTGTAGTGGTGTAGTGGAGTAGTGGTGTAGTGGTGTAGTGGTGTAGTGGTGTAGTGGTATAGTGTAGTGGTGTAGTGGAGTAGTGGAGTAGTGGTGTAGTGGTGTAGTGGAGTAGTGGTGTAGTGGTGTAGTGGTGTAGTGGAGTAGTGGTGTAGTGGAGTAGTGGTGTAGTGGTGTAGTGGTGTAGTGGTATAGTGGTGTAGTGGTGTAGTGGTGTAGTGGTGTAGTGGAGTAGTGGTGTAGTGGTGTAGTGGTGTAGTGGTATAGTGGTGTAGTGGTGTAGTGGTGTAGTGGTGTAGTGGAGTAGTGGTATAGTGGTGTAGTGGTATAGTGTAGTGGAGTAGTGGAGTAGTAGTGTAGTGGTGTAGTGGAGTAGTAGTGTAGTGGTGTAGTGGAGTAGTGGTGTAGTGGAGTAGTGGTGTAGTGGTGTAGTGGTGTAGTGGTATAGTGTAGTGGTGTAGTGGAGTAGTAGTGTAGTGGTGTAGTGGAGTAGTGGTGTAGTGGTGTAGTGGAGTAGTGGTGTAGTGGAGTAGTGGTGTAGTGGTGTAGTGGTGTAGTGGTGTAGTGGTGTAGTGGTGTAGTGGTGTAGTGGTATAGTGTAGTGGTGTAGTGGAGTAGTGGAGTAGTGGTGTAGTGGTGTAGTGGAGTAGTAGTGTAGTGGTGTAGTGGTGTAGTGGAGTAGTGGAGTAGTGGTGTAGTGGTGTAGTGGAGTAGTGGTGTAGTGGTGTAGTGGTGTAGTGGTGTAGTGGTGTAGTGGTGTAGTGGAGTAGTAGTGTAGTGGTGTAGTGGAGTTGTGGTGTAGTGGAGTAGTAGTGTAGTGGTGTAGTGGTGTAGTGGAGTAGTGGTGTAGTGGTGTAGTGGTGTAGTGGTGTAGTGTAGTGGTGTAGTGGTGTAGTGGAGTAGTGGTGTAGTGGTGTAGTGGTGTAGTGGTATAGTGGTGTAGTGGTATAGTGGTGTAGTGGTGTAGTGTAGTGGTGTAGTGGTGTAGTGGTGTAGTGGAGTAGTGGTGTAGTGGTGTAGTGGTGTAGTGGTGTAGTGGTATAGTGGTGTAGTGTAGTGGTGTAGTGGTGTAGTGGTGTAGTGGTGTAGTGTAGTGGTGTAGTGGTGTAGTGGTATGGTGGTGTAGTGTAGTGGAGTAGTGGAGTAGTGGTATAGTGGTGTAGTGGTGTAGTGGTGTAGTGTAGTGGTGTAGTGGTGTAGTGGTATAGTGGTGTAGTGTAGTGGAGTAGTGGTGTAGTGGTGTAGTGTAGTGGTGTAGTGGTGTAGTGGTGTAGTGTAGTGGTGTAGTGGTGTAGTGGTGTAGTGGTGTAGTGGTATGGTGGTGTAGTGTAGTGGAGTAGTGGAGTAGTGGTGTAGTGGTGTAGTGGTGTAGTGGTGTAGTGGTGTAGTGGTATAGTGGTGTAGTGTAGTGGAGTAGTGGAGTAGTGGTGTAGTGGTGTAGTGGTGTAGTGGTGTAGTGGTGTAGTGGTGTAGTGGTGTAGTGGTATAGTGGTGTAGTGTAGTGGAGTAGTGGAGTAGTGGTGTAGTGGTGTAGTGGTGTAGTGGTGTAGTGGTGTAGTGGTGTAGTGGTATAGTGGTGTAGTGGTGTAGTGGTGTAGTGGTATAGTGGTGTAGTGGTGTAGTGGTGTAGTGGTGTAGTGGTGTAGTGGTATAGTGGTGTAGTGTAGTGGAGTAGTGGTATAGTGGTGTAGTGTAGTGGTGTAGTGGTGTAGTGGTATGGTGGTGTAGTGTAGTGGAGTAGTGGAGTAGTGGTGTAGTGGTGTAGTGGTGTAGTGGTGTAGTGGTGTAGTGGAGTAGTGGTATAGTGGTATAGTGGTGTAGTGGTATAGTGGTATAGTGGTGTAGTGGTGTAGTGGTATAGTGGTGTAGTGGTATAGTGGTATAGTGGTGTAGTGGTGTAGTGGTATAGTGGTGTAGTGCAGTGGAGTAGTGGTGTAGTGGTGTAGTGCAGTGGAGTAGTGGAGTAGTGGTATGGTGGTGTAGTGGTGTAGTGGTGTAGTGGTGTAGTGGTATAGTGGTGTAGTGGTGTAGTGTAGTGGAGTAGTGGTGTAGTGGTGTAGTGGTGTAGTGGAGTAGTGGTGTAGTGGTGTAGTGGAGTAGTGGTGTAGTGGTGTAGTGGAGTAGTGGTGTAGTGGAGTAGTGGTGTAGTGGTATAGTGGTGTAGTGGTGTAGTGGTGTAGTGTAGTGGAGTAGTTGTGTAGTGGAGTAGTGGTGTAGTGGTATAGTGGTGTAGTGGTGTAGTGTAGTGGAGTAGTGTAGTGGAGTAGTGGTGTAGTGGTATAGTGGTGTAGTGGAGTAGTGGAGTAGTGGTGTAGTGGTGTAGTGGTATAGTGGTATAGTGGTGTAGTGTAGTGGAGTAGTGGTGTAGTGGTGTAGTGTAGTGGTGTAGTGGTGTAGTGGTGTAGTGTAGTGGTGTAGTGGTGTAGTGGTGTAGTGGTGTAGTGGTATGGTGGTGTAGTGTAGTGGAGTAGTGGAGTAGTGGTGTAGTGGTGTAGTGGTGTAGTGGTGTAGTGGTATAGTGGTGTAGTGTAGTGGAGTAGTGGAGTAGTGGTGTAGTGGTGTAGTGGTGTAGTGGTGTAGTGGTGTAGTGGTGTAGTGGTATAGTGGTGTAGTGTAGTGGAGTAGTGGAGTAGTGGTGTAGTGGTGTAGTGGTGTAGTGGTGTAGTGGTGTAGTGGTGTAGTGGTGTAGTGGTATAGTGGTGTAGTGGTGTAGTGGTGTAGTGGTATAGTGGTGTAGTGGTGTAGTGGTGTAGTGGTGTAGTGGTGTAGTGGTATAGTGGTGTAGTGTAGTGGAGTAGTGGTATAGTGGTGTAGTGTAGTGGTGTAGTGGTGTAGTGGTATGGTGGTGTAGTGTAGTGGAGTAGTGGAGTAGTGGTGTAGTGGTGTAGTGGTGTAGTGGTGTAGTGGTGTAGTGGTGTAGTGGTGTAGTGGTATAGTGGTGTAGTGTAGTGGAGTAGTGGTATAGTGGTGTAGTGTAGTGGTGTAGTGGTGTAGTGGTATGGTGGTGTAGTGTAGTGGAGTAGTGGAGTAGTGGTGTAGTGGTGTAGTGGTGTAGTGGTGTAGTGGTGTAGTGGTGTAGTGTAGTGGAGTAGTTGTGTAGTGGAGTAGTGGTGTAGTGGTATAGTGGTGTAGTGGTGTAGTGGAGTAGTGGTGTAGTGGTATAGTGGTGTAGTGGAGTAGTGGAGTAGTGGTGTAGTGGTGTAGTGGTATAGTGGTGTAGTGGTGTAGTGGTGTAGTGTAGTGGAGTAGTGGAGTAGTGGTATAGTGTAGTAGTGGTGTAGTGGAGTAGTGGTGTAGTGGTATAGTGGTGTAGTGGTGTAGTGGTGTAGTGTAGTGGAGTAGTTGTGTAGTGGAGTAGTGGTGTAGTGGTATAGTGGTGTAGTGGTGTAGTGGTGTAGTGGTGTAGTGGTGTAGTGTAGTGGAGTAGTGTAGTGGAGTAGTGGTGTAGTGGTATAGTGGTGTAGTGGTGTAGTGGAGTAGTGGTGTAGTGGTGTAGTGGTGTAGTGGTGTAGTGGTGTAGTGGTGTAGTGGTGTAGTGGTGTAGTGGTGTAGTGGTGTAGTGGTGGTGTAGTGTAGTGGAGGAGGTGTAGTGGTGGAGGTGTAGTGGTGTAGTGGTGTAGTGGTGTGGTGGTGTAGTGGTGTAGTGGAGTAGTGGAGTAGTGGTGTAGTGGTGTAGTGGTGTAGTGGTGTAGTGGTGTAGTGGTGTAGTGGAGTAGTGGTGTAGTGGTGTAGTGGTGTAGTGGAGGAGGTGTAGTGGTGTAGTGGTGTAGTGGTGTAGTGGTGTAGTGGTGTAGTGGTGTGGTGGTGTAGTGGTGTAGTGGTGTAGTGGTGTAGTGGTGTAGTGGTGGAGTGGGTGTAGTGGTGTAGTGGTGTAGTGGTGTAGTGGTGTAGTGGAGTGGTGGAGGTGTAGTGGTGGAGGTGTAGTGGTGGAGGTGTAGTGGTGTAGTGGTGTAGTGGTGGAGGAGGTGTAGTGGTGTAGTGGTGTAGTGGAGTAGTGGTGTAGTGGTGTAGTGGTGTAGGTGTAGTGGTGTAGTGGTGTAGTGGTGTAGTGGTGGAGGTGTAGTGGTGTAGTGGTGTAGTGGTGTAGTGGTGTAGTGGAGTAGTGGTGTAGTGGTGTAGTTGTGTAGTGGAGTAGTGGTGTAGTGGTATAGTGGTGTAGTGGTGTAGTGGTGTAGTGGTGTAGTGGTGTAGTGGTGTAGTGTAGTAGTGGTGTAGTGGAGTAGTAGTGTAGTGGTATAGTGGTGTAGTGGAGTAGTGGTGTAGTGGTGTAGTGGTGTAGTGGTGTAGTGGTATAGTGGTGTAGTGTAGTGGTGTAGTGGTGTAGTGGTGTAGTGTAATTGGTGGTGTAGTGGTGTAGTGGTGTAGTGTAGTGGTGTAGTGGTGTAGTGGTGTAGTGGTGTAGTGGTATGGTGGTGTGGTGTAGTGGAGTAGTGGAGTAGTGGTGTAGTGGTGTAGTGGTGTAGTGGTGTAGTGGTGTAGTGGTATAGTGGTGTAGTGTGGTGTAGTGGTGGAGTAGTGGTGTAGTGGTGTAGTGGTGTAGTGGTGTAGTGGTATAGTGGTGTAGTGTAGTGGAGTAGTGGTGTAGTGGTGTAGTGGTGTAGTGGTGTAGTGGTGTAGTGGTGTAGTGTAGTGGTGTAGTGGTGTAGTGGTGTAGTGTGTAGTGGTGTAGTGGTGTAGTGGTGTAGTGGTGTAGTGGTGTAGTGGTATAGTGGTGTAGTGTAGTGGAGTAGTGGTGTAGTGGTGTAGTGTAGTGGTGTAGTGGTGTGGAGTAGTGGGTGGTGGTGTAGTGGAGTAGTGGGTATAGTGGTGTAGTGGTGTAGTGGTGTAGTGGTGTAGTGGTGTAGTGGTATAGTGGTGTAGTGAGTAGTGGAGTAGTGGTATAGTGGTGTAGTGTAGTGGTGTAGTGGTGTAGTGGTATGGTGGTGTAGTGTAGTGGAGTAGTGGAGTAGTGGTGTAGTGGTGTAGTGGTGTAGTGGTGTAGTGGTGTAGTGGTGTAGTGGTATAGTGGTGTAGTGGTGTAGTGGTATAGTGGTATAGTGGTGTAGTGGTGTAGTGGTATAGTGGTGTAGTGGTATAGTGGTATAGTGGTGTAGTGGTGTAGTGGTATAGTGGTGTAGTGCAGTGGAGTAGTGGTGTAGTGGTGTAGTGCAGTGGAGTAGTGGAGTAGTGGTATGGTGGTGTAGTGGTGTAGTGGTGTAGTGGTATAGTGGTGTAGTGGTGTAGTGTAGTGGAGTAGTGGTGTAGTGGTGTAGTGGTGTAGTGGAGTAGTGGTGTAGTGGTGTAGTGGAGTAGTGGTGTAGTGGTGTAGTGGAGTAGTGGTGTAGTGGTGTAGTGGTGGAGTGGTGTAGTGGTGGAGGTGTAGTGGTGTAGTGGTGTAGTGGTGGAGGTGTAGTGGTGGAGGTGTAGTGGTGGAGGTGTAGTGGTGTAGTGGTGTAGTGGTGTAGTGGTGTAGTGGTGGAGGTGTAGTGGTGTAGTGGAGTAGTGTGGTGTAGTGGAGTAGTGGTGTAGTGGAGTAATTGGTGTAGTGGTGTAGTGGTGTAGTGGAGTAGTGGTGTAGTGGTGTAGTGGTGTAGTGGTGTAGTGGTGTAGTGGGTAGTGGTGTAGTGGAGTAGTGGTGTAGTGGTATAGTGGTGTAGTGGTGTAGTGGTGTAGTGGTGTAGTGGTATAGTGGTGTAGTGGTGTAGTGGTGTGGTGTAGTGGAGTAGTGGTGTAGTGGTGTAGTGGTGTAGTGGTGTAGTGGTGTAGTGGTGTAGTGGCAGTGGTGTAGTGGTGTAGTGTGGTGGAGTAGTGGTGTAGTGGTGTAGTGGTGTAGTGGTGTAGTGGTGTAGTGGAGTAATTGGTGTAGTGGTGTAGTGGTGTAGTGGTATAGTGGTGTAGTGGTGTAGTGGTGTAGTGGTGTAGTGGTGTAGTGGTGTAGTGGTGTAGTGTAGTGGTGTAGTGGTGTAGTGGTGTGGTGGTGTAGTGTAGTGGTGTAGTGGTGTAGTGGTGTAGTGGTGTAGTGGTATAGTGGTGTAGTGGTGTAGTGGTGTAGTGGTGTAGTGGTGTAGTGGTATAGTGGTGTAGTGGTGGTAGTGTAGTGGAGTAGTGGTGTAGTGGTGTAGTGGTGTAGTGGTGTAGTGGTGTAGTGGTGTAGTGGTGTAGTGGTGTAGTGGAGTAGTGGTATAGTGGTGTAGTGGAGTAGTGTAGTGGAGTAGTGGTGTAGTGGAGTAGTGGTGTAGTGGAGTAGTGGAGTAGTGGTGTAGTGGTGTAGTGGTGTAGTGGTGTAGTGGTGTAGTGGTGTAGTGGTGTAGTGGTGTAGTGGTGTAGTGGTGTAGTGGTGTAGTGGTATAGTGGTGTAGTGGTGTAGTGGTATAGTGGTGTAGTGGAGTAGTGGTGTAGTGGTGTAGTGGTGTAGTGGAGTAGTGGTGTAGTGGTGTAGTGGTGTAGTGGTATAGTGGTGTAGTGGTGTAGTGGGTGTAGTGGTGTAGTGGAGTAGTGTAGTGGAGTAGTGGTGTAGTGGTGTAGTGGTGTAGTGGAGTAGTGGTGTAGTGGAGTAGTGGTAGTGGTGTGGTGTAGTGGTGTAGTGGTGTAGTGGTGTAGTGGTGTAGTGGAGTGGTGGTGTAGTGGTGTAGTGGTGTAGTGGTGTGGTGGTGTGGTGGTAGTAGTGGTGTAGTGGTGTAGTGGAGTAGTGGTGTAGTGGAGTAGTGGTGTAGTGGTGTAGTGGTGTAGTGGTGTAGTGGTATAGTGGTGTAGTGGTGTAGTGGAGTAGGTGTAGTGGTGTAGTGGTGGAGTGGTGTAGTGGAGTAGTGGTGTAGTGGTATAGTGGTGTAGTGGAGTAGTGGTATAGTGGTGTAGTGGTGTAGTGGTGTAGTGGTGTAGTGGTGTAGTGGTATAGTGGTGTAGTGTAGTGGAGTAGTGGTGTAGTGGTGTAGTGTAGTGGTGTAGTGGTGTAGTGGTATGGTGGTGTAGTGTAGTGGAGTAGTGGTGGTGTAGTGGTGTAGTGGTGTAGTGGTGTAGTGGTGTAGTGGTGTAGTGGTGTAGTGGTATAGTGGTGTAGTGGTGTAGTGGTGTAGTGGTATAGTGGTGTAGTGGTGTAGTGGTGTAGTGGTGTAGTGGTATAGTGGTGTAGTGGTGTAGTGGTATAGTGGTGTAGTGGTGTAGTGGTGTAGTGTAGTGGAGTAGTGGAGTAGTGGTATAGTGGTGTAGTGTAGTGGAGTAGTGGTGTAGTGGTGTAGTGGTGTAGTGGTGTAGTGTAGTGGAGTAGTGGTGTAGTGGTGTAGTGGTGTAGTGGTGTAGTGATGGTGTAGTGGTGTAGTTGGAGTAGTGGTGTAGTGGTGTAGTGGTGTAGTGTAGTGGTGTAGTGGTGTAGTGGTGTAGTGGTGTAGTGGTGTAGTGGTGTAGTGGTGTAGTGGTGTAGTGGTGTAGTGTAGTGGAGTAGTTGTGTAGTGGAGTAGTGGTGTAGTGGTATAGTGGTGTAGTGGTGTAGTGGTGTAGTGGTGTAGTGGTGTAGTGTAGTGGAGTAGTGGTGTAGTGGTGTAGTGGTGTAGTGGTGTAGTGGAGTAGTGGTGTAGTGTAGTGGTGTAGTGGTGTAGTGGTATAGTGGAGTAGTGGTGTAGTGTAGTGGTGTAGTGGTGTAGTGGTATAGTGGTGTAGTGGTGTAGTGGTGTAGTGGTGTAGTGGAGTAGTGGTGTAGTGGTGTAGTGGTGTAGTGGTATAGTGTAGTGTAGTAGTGGTGTAGTGGTGTAGTGTAGTGGTGTAGTGGTGTAGTGGTGTAGTGGTGTAGTGGTGTAGTGGAGTAGTGGTGTAGTGGTATAGTGGTGTAGTGTAGTGGTGTAGTGGTGTAGTGGTGTAGTGGTGTAGTGGTGTAGTGGTGTAGTGTAGTGGTGTAGTGGTGTAGTGGTATAGTGGTGTAGTGGTGTAGTGGAGTAGTGGTGTAGTGGTATAGTGGTGTAGTGGAGTAGTGGTGTAGTGGTGTAGTGGTGTAGTGGTGTAGTGGTGTAGTGGTGTAGTGGTGTAGTGGTAGTGGAGGTGTAGTGGTGTAGTGGTGTAGTGGAGTAGTGGTGTAGTGGTATAGTGGTGTAGTGTAGTGGAGTAGTGGTGTAGTGGTGTAGTGGTGTAGTGGTGTAGTGGTGTAGTGGTAGTGGTGTAGTGGTGTAGTGGTGTAGTGGTGTAGTGGTGTAGTGGTGTAGTGGTGTAGTGGTGTAGTGGTGTAGTGGTGTAGTGGAGTAGTGGTGTAGTGGTGTAGTGGTGTAGTGGTGTAGTGGTGTAGTGGTGTAGTGGTGTAGTGGTGTAGTGGGTGTAGTGGTGTAGTGGTGTAGTGGTGTAGTGGTGTAGTGGTGTAGTGGAGTAGTGGTGTAGTGGTGTAGTGGTGTAGTGGTGTAGTGGTGTAGTGGTGTAGTGGTGTAGTGGTGTAGTGGAGTAGTAGTGTAGTGGAGTAGTGGTGTAGTGGTGTAGTGGTGTAGTGGTGTAGTGGTGTAGTGGAGTAGTGGTGTAGTGGTGTAGTGGTGTAGTGGTGTAGTGGTGTAGTGGTGTAGTGGTGTAGTGGAGTAGTGGTGTAGTGGTGAAGTGGTGTAGTGGTGTAGTGGTGTAGTGGTGTAGTGGTGTAGTGGTGTAGTGGAGTTGTGGTGTAGTGGAGTAGTGGTGTAGTGGTGTAGTGGTGTAGTGGTGTAGTGTAGTGGTGTAGTGGTGTAGTGGAGTTGTGGTGTAGTGGTGTAGTGGTGTAGTGGTGTAGTGGTGTAGTGGAGTTGTGGTGTAGTGGTGTAGTGTTGTAGTGGTGTAGTGGAGTTGTGGTGTAGTGGTGTAGTGGTGTAGTGGTGTAGTGGTGTAGTGGTGTAGTGGTGTAGGGAGGTGTAGTGGTGGAGGTGTAGTGGAGGTGGTGTAGTAGTGTAGTGGTGGAGTGGTGTAGTGGTGTAGTGTAGTAGTGGAGGTGTAGTGGTGTAGTGGTGTAGTGGTGTAGTGGTGTAGTGGTGTAGTGGTGTAGTGGTGTAGTGGAGTAGTGGTGTAGTGGTGTAGTGGTGTAGTGGTGTAGTGGTGTAGTGGTGTAGTAGTGTAGTGGAGTAGTGGTGTAGTGGTGTAGTGGTGTAGTGGTGTAGTGTGGTGTAGTGGGTGTAGTGGTGTAGTGGAGTAGTGGTGTAGTGGAGTAGTGGAGTAGTGTAGTGGTGTAGTGGTGTAGTGGTGTAGTGGTGTAGTGGTGTGAGTGGTGGTGTAGTGTTGTAGTGGTGTAGTGGTGTAGTGGTGTAGTGGAGTAGTGGTGTAGTGGAGTAGTGGAGTAGTAGTGTAGTGGAGTTGTGGTGTAGTGGAGTAGTGGTGTAGTGGTGTAGTGGTGTAGTGGTGTAGTGGTGTAGTGGTGTAGTGGTGTAGTGGTGTAGTGGAGTAGTGGTGTAGTGGAGTAGTGGTGTAGTGGTGTAGTGGTGTAGTGGAGTAGTGGTGTAGTGGTGTAGTGTTGTAGTGGTGTAGTGGTGTAGTGGTGTAGTGGTGTAGTGGTGTAGTGGAGTAGTAGTGTAGTGGTGTAGTGGTGTAGTGGTGTAGTGTTGTAGTGGTGTAGTGGTGTAGTGGTGTAGTGGTGTAGTTGTGTAGTGGTGTAGTGGTGTAGTGGAGTAGTGGTGTAGTGGTGTAGTGGTGTAGTGGTGTAGTGGTGTAGTGGTGTAGTGGTATAGTGTAGTGGTGTAGTGGTGTAGTGTTGTAGTGGTGTAGTGGTGTAGTGGAGTAGTGGTGTAGTGGTGTAGTGGTGTAGTGGAGTAGTGGTGTAGTGGAGTAGTGGTGTAGTGGTGTAGTGGTGTAGTGTTGTAGTGGTGTAGTGGTGTAGTGGTGTAGTGGAGTAGTAGTGTAGTGGAGTTGTGGTGTAGTGGTGTAGTGGTGTAGTGGAGTAGTGGTGTAGTGGTGTAGTGGTGTAGTGGTGTAGTGGTGTAGTGGTGTAGTGGTGTAGTGGTGTAGTGGAGTAGTGGTGTAGTTGTGTAGTGGTGTAGTGGTGTAGTGGTGTAGTGGAGTAGTGGTGTAGTGGTGTAGTGGTGTAGTGGAGTAGTGGTGTAGTGGAGTAGTGGTATAGTGGAGTAGTGGTGTAGTGGTGTAGTGTTGTAGTGGAGTAGTGGTGTAGTGGAGTAGTGGTGTAGTGGTGTAGTGTTGTAGTGGTGTAGTGGTGTAGTGGTGTAGTGGTGTAGTGGTGTAGTGGAGTAGTGGTGTAGTGGTGTAGTGGTGTAGTGGTATAGTGTAGTGGTGTAGTGGTGTAGTGGTGTAGTGGTGTAGTGGTGTAGTGGTGTAGTTGTGTAGTGGAGTAGTGGTGTAGTGGTGTAGTGGAGTAGTGGTGTAGTGGTGTAGTGGAGTAGTGGTATAGTGGAGAAGTGGGGTAGTGGTGTAGTGGTGTAGTGGTGTAGTGGTGTAGTGGTATAGTGGAGAAGTGGTGTAGTGGTGTAGTGGTGTAGTGGTGTAGTGGAGTAGTGGTGTAGTGGTGTAGTGGAGAAGTGGTGTAGTGGTGTAGTGGAGTAGTGGTGTAGTGGTGTAGTGGTGTAGTGGTGTAGTGGTGTAGTGGAGTAGTGGTGTAGTGGTATAGTGGAGTAAGTGGTGTAGTGGTGTAGTGGAGTAGTGGTGTAGTGGTGTAGTGGTGTAGTGGTGTAGTGGTGTAGTGGTGTAGTGGAGTAGTGGTGTAGTGGTAGTGGTGTAGTGGTGTAGTGGTGTAGTGGTGTAGTGGTGTAGTGGTGTAGTGGAGTAGTGGTGTAGTGGTATAGTGGTGTAGTGGTGTAGTGGAGTAGTGGTATAGTGGAGAAGTGGGGTAGTGGTGTAGTGGTGTAGTGGTGTAGTGGTGTAGTGGTGTAGTGGTGTAGTGGTGTAGTGGAGTAGTGGTGTAGTGGTGTAGTGGTGTAGTGGTATAGTGGTGTAGTGGTGTAGTGGTGTAGTGGAGTAGTGGTATAGTGGTGTAGTGGTGTAGTGGTATAGTGGTATAGTGGTGTAGTGGTGTAGTGGTGTAGTGGTGTAGTGGAGTAGTGGTGTAGTGGTGTAGTGGAGTAGTGGTATAGTGGAGAAGTGGGGTAGTGGTGTAGTGGTGTAGTGGTATAGTGGTGTAGTGGTATAGTGGAGAAGTGGTGTAGTGGTGTAGTGGTGTAGTGGTGTAGTGGTGTAGTGGTGTAGTGGTGTAGTGGTGTAGTGGTGTAGTGGTGTAGTGGTGTAGTGGTGTAGTGGTGTAGTGGTGTAGTGGTGTAGTGGTGTAGTGGAGTAGTGGTGTAGTGGTGTAGTGGTATAGTGGTGTAGTGGAGTAGTGGTATAGTGGTGTAGTGGTGTAGTGGTGTAGTGGTATAGTGGTATAGTGGTATAGTGGTATAGTGGTGTAGTGGTGTAGTGGTGTAGTGGTGTAGTGGTGTAGTGGTGTAGTGGTGTAGTGGAGTAGTGGTATAGTGGTATAGTGGTATAGTGGAGAAGTGGTGTAGTGGTGTAGTGGTATAGTGGTGTAGTGGTGTAGTGGTGTAGTGGTGTAGTGGTGTAGTGGTGTAGTGGTATAGTGGTATAGTGGTATAGTGGAGTAGTGGTGTAGTGGTGTAGTGGTGTAGTGGTATAGTGGTGTAGTGGTGTAGTGGTGTAGTGGTGTAGTGGTGTAGTGGAGTAGTGGTGTAGTGGTGTAGTGTAGTGGTGTAGTGGTGTAGTGGTGTAGTGGTGTGTAGTGGAGTAGTGGTGTGGTGGTATAGTGGAGAAGTGGTGTAGTGGTGTAGTGGTGTAGTGGTATAGTGGTGTAGTGGAGTAGTGGTGTAGTGGTGTAGTGGTGTAGTGGAGTAGTGGTGTAGTGGTGTAGTGGAGTAGTGGTGTAGTGGTGTAGTGGAGTTGTGGTATAGTGGTGTAGTGGAGTAGTGGTGTAGTGGTGTAGTGGTGTAGTGGTGTAGTGGTGTAGTGGTGTAGTGGTGTAGTGGTGTAGTGGAGTAGTGGTGTAGTGGTGTAGTGGTGTAGTGGTGTAGTGGTGTAGTGGAGTAGTGGTATAGTGGTATAGTGGTATAGTGGAGAAGTGGTGTAGTGGTGTAGTGGTGTAGTGGAGTAGTGGTGTAGTGGTGTAGTGGTGTAGTGGTGTAGTGGAGTAGTGGTGTAGTGGTGTAGTGGAGTAGTGGTGTAGTGGTGTAGTGGAGTAGTGGTGTAGTGGTGTAGTGGTGTAGTGGTGTAGTGGTGTAGTGGTGTAGTGGTGTAGTGGTGTAGTGGAGTAGTGGTGTAGTGGTGTAGTGGAGTAGTGGTGTAGTGGTGTAGTGGTATAGTGGAGTAGTGGTGTAGTGGTGTAGTGGTGTAGTGGTGTAGTGGTGTAGTGGTGTAGTGGTATAGTGTAGTGGTGTAGTGGTGTAGTGGTGTAGTGGAGTAGTGGAGTAGTGGTGTAGTGGAGTAGTGGTGTAGTGGTGTAGTGGTGTAGTGGTGTAGTGGAGTAGTGGTGTAGTGGTGTAGTGGAGTAGTGGTGTAGTGGTGTAGTGGTGTAGTGGAGTAGTGGAGTAGTGGTGTAGTGGTGTAGTGGTGTAGTGGTGTAGTGGAGTAGTGGTGTAGTGGTGTAGTGGAGTAGTGGTGTAGTGGTGTAGTGGTGTAGTGGAGTAGTGGAGTAGTGGTGTAGTGGTGTAGTGGTGTAGTGGTGTAGTGGTGTAGTGGTGTAGTGGTGTAGTGGAGTAGTGGTGTAGTGGTGTAGTGGTGTAGTGGTGTAGTGGAGAAGTGGTGTAGTGGTGTAGTGGTATAGTGGTATAGTGGTGTAGTGGTGTAGTGGTGTAGTGGAGTAGTGGTGTAGTGGAGAAGTGGTGTAGTGGTGTAGTGGTATAGTGGTATAGTGGTGTAGTGGTGTAGTGGTGTAGTGGTGTAGTGGAGTAGTGGTGTAGTGGAGTAGTGGTGTAGTGGTGTAGTGGTGTAGTGGTGTAGTGGTGTAGTGGTGTAGTGGTATAGTGGTGTAGTGGTGTAGTGGTGTAGTGGTGTAGTGGTGTAGTGGTGTAGTGGTGTAGTGGTGTAGTGGTGTATAGTGGTGTAGTGGTGTAGTGGTATAGTGGTGTAGTGGTGTAGTGGTGTAGTGGTATAGTGGTGTAGTGGTGTAGTGGTGTAGTGGTGTAGTGGAGTAGTGGAGTAGTGGAGTAGTGGTGTAGTGGTGTAGTGGAGTAGTGGTGTAGTGGTGTAGTGGTGTAGTGGTGTAGTGGTGTAGTGGTGTAGTGGAGTAGTGGTGTATTGTGGTGGTGTAGTGGTGTAGTGGTGTAGTGGTGTAGTGGTGTAGTGGAGTAGTGGTGTAGTGGTGTAGTGGTGTAGTGGAGTAGTGGTGTAGTGGTGTAGTGGTATAGTGGAGTAGTGGTGTAGTGGTGTAGTGGTGTAGTGGTGTAGTGGTATAGTGTAGTGGTGTAGTGGTGTAGTGGAGTAGTGGAGTAGTGGTGTAGTGGAGTAGTGGTGTAGTGGTGTAGTGGTGTAGTGGTGTAGTGGAGTAGTGGTGTAGTGGTGTAGTGGAGTAGTGGTGTAGTGGTGTAGTGGTGTAGTGGAGTAGTGGTGTAGTGGTGTAGTGGTGTAGTGGTATAGTGTAGTGGTGTAGTGGTGTAGTGGTGTAGTGGTGTAGTGGAGTAGTGGTGTAGTGGTGTAGTGGTGTAGTGGTGTAGTGGAGAAGTGGTGTAGTGGTGTAGTGGTATAGTGGTATAGTGGTGTAGTGGTGTAGTGGTGTAGTGGAGTAGTGGTGTAGTGGAGAAGTGGTGTAGTGGTGTAGTGGTATAGTGGTATAGTGGTGTAGTGGTGTAGTGGTGTAGTGGTGTAGTGGTGTAGTGGTGTAGTGGAGTAGTGGTGTAGTGGAGTAGTGGTGTAGTGGAGTAGTGGTTTAGTGGTGTAGTGGTGTAGTGGTGTAGTGGTATAGTGGTGTAGTGGTGTAGTGGTGTAGTGGTATAGTGGTGTAGTGGTGTAGTGGTGTAGTGGTGTAGTGGTGTAGTGGTATAGTGGTATAGTGGTGTAGTGGTGTAGTGGTATAGTGGTGTAGTGGTGTAGTGGTGTAGTGGTGTAGTGGAGTAGTGGAGTAGTGGTGTAGTGGTGTAGTGGTGTAGTGGTGTAGTGGAGTAGTGGTGTAGTGGTGTAGTGGTGTAGTGGAGTAGTGGTGTAGTGGAGTAGTGGAGTAGTGGTGTAGTGGTGTAGTGGTGTAGTGGTGTAGTGGTGTAGTGGAGTAGTGGTGTAGTGGTGTAGTGGTGTAGTGGTGTAGTGGAGTAGTGGTGTAGTGGAGTAGTGGTGTAGTGGTGTAGTGGTGTAGTGGAGTAGTGGTGTAGTGGAGTAGTGGTGTAGTGGTGTAGTGGTGTAGTGGTGTAGTGGTGTAGTGGAGTAGTGGTGTAGTGGTGTAGTGGTGTAGTGGTGCAGTGGTGCAGTGGAGTAGTGGTGTAGTGGAGTAGTGGTGTAGTGGTGTAGTGGTGTAGTGGTGTAGTGGTGTAGTGGTGTAGTGTAGTGGAGTAGTGGTGTAGTGGTGTAGTGGTGTAGTGGTGTAGTGGAGTAGTGGAGTAGTGGTGTAGTGGTGTAGTGGTGTAGTGGTGTAGTGGAGTAGTGGTGTAGTGGTGTAGTGGTGTAGTGGTGTAGTGGTGTAGTGGAGTAGTGGTGTAGTGGTGTAGTGGTGTAGTGGTATAGTGTAGTGGTGTAGTGGTGTAGTGGTGTAGTGGAGTAGTGGTGTAGTGGTGTAGTGGAGTAGTGGTGTAGTGGTGTAGTGGAGTAGTGGTGTAGTGGTGTAGTGGTGTAGTGGTGTAGTGGTATAGTGTAGTGGTGTAGTGGTGTAGTGGTGTAGTGGTGTAGTGGTATAGTGTAGTGGTGTAGTGGAGTAGTGGAGTAGTGGTGTAGTGGTGTAGTGGAGTAGTGGTGTAGTGGTGTAGTGGTGTAGTGGAGTAGTGGTGTAGTGGAGTAGTGGTGTAGTGGTGTAGTGGTGTAGTGGTATAGTGGTGTAGTGGTGTAGTGGTGTAGTGGAGTAGTGGTGTAGTGGTGTAGTGGTGTAGTGGAGTAGTGGAGTAGTGGAGTAGTGGTGTAGTGGTGTAGTGGTGTAGTGGTGTAGTGGTGTAGTGGAGTAGTGGTGTAGTGGTGTAGTGGTGTAGTGGTGTAGTGGAGTAGTGGTGTAGTGGAGTAGTGGAGTAGTGGTGTAGTGGTGTAGTGGTGTAGTGGTGTAGTGGTGTAGTGGTGTAGTGGTGTAGTGGAGTAGTGGTGTAGTGGAGTAGTGGTGTAGTGGTGTAGTGGTGTAGTGGTGTAGTGGTGTAGTGGAGTAGTGGTGTAGTGGAGTAGTGGTGTAGTGGTGTAGTGGTGTAGTGGTGTAGTGGTGTAGTGGAGTAGTGGTGTAGTGGAGTAGTGGTGTAGTGGTGTAGTGGTGTAGTGGAGTAGTAGTGTAGTGGTGTAGTGGTGTAGTGGTGTAGTGGTGTAGTGGAGTAGTGGTGTAGTGGAGTAGTGGTGTAGTGGTGTAGTGGAGTAGTGGTGTAGTGTAGTGGAGTAGTGGAGTAGTGGTGTAGTGGTGTAGTGGTGTAGTGGTGTAGTGGAGTAGTGGAGTAGTGGTGTAGTGGTGTAGTGGTGTAGTGGTGTAGTGGTGTAGTGGAGTAGTGGTGTAGTGGTGTAGTGGTGTAGTGGTGTAGTGGTGTAGTGGTGTAGTGGAGTAGTAGTGTAGTGGTGTAGTGGTGTAGTGGTATAGTGTAGTGGTGTAGTGGTGTAGTGGTGTAGTGGAGTAGTGGTGTAGTGGTGTAGTGGAGTAGTGGTGTAGTGGTGTAGTGGAGTAGTAGTGTAGTGGTGTAGTGGTGTAGTGGTGTAGTGGTATAGTGTAGTGGTGTAGTGGTGTAGTGGTGTAGTGGTGTAGTGTAGTGGTATAGTGTAGTGGTGTAGTGGAGTAGTGGAGTAGTGGTGTAGTGGTGTAGTGGAGTAGTGGTGTAGTGGTGTAGTGGTGTAGTGGAGTAGTGGTGTAGTGGAGTAGTGGTGTAGTGGTGTAGTGGTGTAGTGGTATAGTGGTGTAGTGGTGTAGTGGTGTAGTGGAGTAGTGGTATAGTGGTGTAGTGGTATAGTGTAGTGGTGTAGTGGAGTAGTGGAGTAGTAGTGTAGTGGTGTAGTGGAGTAGTAGTGTAGTGGTGTAGTGGAGTAGTGGTGTAGTGGAGTAGTGGTGTAGTGGTGTAGTGGTGTATTGGTATAGTGTAGTGGTGTAGTGGAGTAGTGGAGTAGTAGTGTAGTGGTGTAGTGGAGTAGTAGTGTAGTGGTGTAGTGGAGTAGTGGTGTAGTGGAGTAGTGGTGTAGTGGTGTAGTGGTGTAGTGGTGTAGTGGTGTAGTGGTGTAGTGGTGTAGTGGTGTAGTGGTATAGTGTAGTGGTGTAGTGGAGTAGTGGAGTAGTGGTGTAGTGGTGTAGTGGAGTAGTAGTGTAGTGGTGTAGTGGAGTAGTGGTGTAGTGGAGTAGTGGTGTAGTGGTGTAGTGGTGTAGTGGTGTAGTGGTATAGTGGTGTAGTGGTGTAGTGGTGTAGTGGTGTAGTGGAGTAGTGGTATAGTGGTGTAGTGGTGTAGTGGTGTAGTGGTATAGTGGTGTAGTGGTGTAGTGGTGTAGTGGTGTAGTGGTGTAGTGGTGTAGTGGTATAGTGGTATAGTGGAGAAGTGGTGTAGTGGTGTAGTGGTGTAGTGGTGTAGTGGTGTAGTGGAGTAGTGGTGTAGTGGTGTAGTGGAGTAGTGGTGTAGTGGTGTAGTGGTGTAGTGGTGTAGTGGTGTAGTGGTGTAGTGGTGTAGTGGTGTAGTAGTAGTGGTGTAGTGGTGTAGTGGTGTAGTGGTATAGTGGTATAGTGGTATAGTGGAGAAGTGGTGTAGTGGTGTAGTGGTGTAGTGGAGTAGTGGTGTAGTGGTGTAGTGGAGTAGTGGTGTAGTGGTGTAGTGGAGTAGTGGTGTAGTGGTGTAGTGGTGTAGTGGTAGTGGTGTAGTGGAGTTGTGGTGTAGTGGTGTAGTGGAGTAGTGGTGTAGTGGTGTAGTGGTGTAGTGGTGTAGTGGTGTAGTGGTGTAGTGGAGTAGTGGTGTAGTGGTGTAGTGGAGTAGTGGTGTAGTGGTGTAGTGGAGTAGTGGTGTAGTGGTGTAGTGGAGTTGTGGTGTAGTGGTGTAGTGGAGTAGTGGTGTAGTGGTGTAGTGGTGTAGTGGAGTAGTGGTGTAGTGGTGTAGTGGTGTAGTGGAGTAGTGGTGTAGTGGTGTAGTGGTGTAGTGGTGTAGTGGTGTAGTGGTATAGTGTAGTGGTGTAGTGGTGTAGTGGTGTAGTGGTGTAGTGGAGTAGTGGTGTAGTGGTGTAGTGGTGTAGTGGTGTAGTGGTGTAGTGGAGTAGTGGTGTAGTGGAGAAGTGGTGTAGTGGTGTAGTGGTATAGTGGTATAGTGGTGTAGTGGTGTAGTGGTATAGTGGTGTAGTGGTGTAGTGGTGTAGTGGAGTAGTGGTGTAGTGGAGTAGTGGTGTAGTGGAGTAGTGGTGTAGTGGTGTAGTGGTGTAGTGGTGTAGTGGTATAGTGGTGTAGTGGTGTAGTGGTATAGTGGTATAGTGGTATAGTGGAGAAGTGGTGTAGTGGTGTAGTGGTGTAGTGGTATAGTGGTATAGTGGAGAAGTGGTGTAGTGGTGTAGTGGTATAGTGGTATAGTGGTATAGTGGAGAAGTGGTGTAGTGGTGTAGTGGTGTAGTGGAGTAGTGGTGTAGTGGTGTAGTGGAGTAGTGGTGTAGTGGTGTAGTGGAGTAGTGGTGTAGTGGTGTAGTGGTGTAGTGGTGTAGTGGAGTTGTGGTGTAGTGGTGTAGTGGAGTAGTGGTGTAGTGGTGTAGTGGTGTAGTGGTGTAGTGGTGTAGTGGTGTAGTGGAGTAGTGGTGTAGTGGTGTAGTGGAGTAGTGGTGTAGTGGTGTAGTGGAGTAGTGGTGTAGTGGTGTAGTGGAGTTGTGGTGTAGTGGTGTAGTGGAGTAGTGGTGTAGTGGTGTAGTGGTGTAGTGGTGTAGTGGAGTAGTGGTGTAGTGGTGTAGTGGTGTAGTGGAGTAGTGGTGTAGTGGTGTAGTGGTGTAGTGGTGTAGTGGTGTAGTGGTATAGTGTAGTGGTGTAGTGGTGTAGTGGTGTAGTGGTGTAGTGGAGTAGTGGTGTAGTGGTGTAGTGGTGTAGTGGTGTAGTGGTGTAGTGGAGTAGTGGTGTAGTGGAGAAGTGGTGTAGTGGTGTAGTGGTATAGTGGTATAGTGGTGTAGTGGTGTAGTGGTATAGTGGTGTAGTGGTGTAGTGGTGTAGTGGAGTAGTGGTGTAGTGGAGTAGTGGTGTAGTGGAGTAGTGGTGTAGTGGTGTAGTGGTGTAGTGGTGTAGTGGTATAGTGGTGTAGTGGTGTAGTGGTATAGTGGTATAGTGGTATAGTGGAGAAGTGGTGTAGTGGTGTAGTGGTGTAGTGGTGTAGTGGTGTAGTGGTGTAGTGGTGTAGTGGAGTAGTGGTGTAGTGGTGTAGTGGAGTAGTGGTGTAGTGGAGTAGTGGTGTAGTGGTGTAGTGGTGTAGTGGTGTAGTGGTGTAGTGGTGTAGTGGTGTAGTGGAGTAGTGGTGTAGTGGAGTAGTGGTGTAGTGGTGTAGTGGTGTAGTGGTGTAGTGGTGTAGTGGAGTAGTGGTGTAGTGGAGTAGTGGTGTAGTGGTATAGTGGAGTAGTGGTGTAGTGGTGTAGTGTTGTAGTGGTGTAGTGGTGTAGTGGTGTAGTGGTATAGTGGTATAGTGGTATAGTGGAGAAGTGGTGTAGTGGTGTAGTGGTGTAGTGGTGTAGTGGTGTAGTGGTGTAGTGGTATAGTGGTATAGTGGTATAGTGGTATAGTGGAGAAGTGGTGTAGTGGTGTAGTGGAGTAGTGGTATAGTGGTATAGTGGTGTAGTTGTGTAGTGGTGTAGTGGTGTAGTGGTGTAGTGGTGTAGTGGTGTAGTGGTGTAGTGTTGTAGTGGTGTAGTGGAGTTGTGGTGTAGTGGAGTTGTGGTGTAGTGGTGTAGTGGTGTAGTGGTGTAGTGGTGTAGTGGAGTAGTGGTGTAGTGGTATAGTGGTGTAGTGGTGTAGTGGTGTAGTGGAGTAGTGGTGTAGTGGTGTAGTGGTGTAGTGGAGTAGTGGAGTAGTGGTGTAGTGGTGTAGTGGAGTAGTGGTGTAGTGGTGTAGTGGTGTAGTGGAGTAGTGGAGTAGTGGTGTAGTGGTGTAGTGGTGTAGTGGAGTAGTGGTGTAGTGGTGTAGTGGTGTAGTGGTATAGTGGTGTAGTGGTATAGTGGTGTAGTGTAGTGGTGTAGTGGTGTAGTGGAGTAGTGGAGTAGTGGTGTAGTGGTGTAGTGGTGTAGTGGTATAGTGGTGTAGTGGTGTAGTGGTGTAGTGGAGTAGTGGTATAGTGGTATAGTGGTATAGTGTAGTGGTGTAGTGGTGTAGTGGTGTAGTGGTGTAGTGGTGTAGTGGTGTAGTGGTGTAGTGGTGTAGTGGTGTAGTGGTATAGTGTAGTGGTGTAGTGGTGTAGTGGAGTAGTGGTGTAGTGGAGTAGTGGTATAGTGGTATAGTGGTATAGTGTAGTGGTGTAGTGGTGTAGTGGTGTAGTGGTGTAGTGGTGTAGTGGAGTAGTGGTGTAGTGGTGTAGTGGTGTAGTGGTGTAGTGGTGTAGTGGTGTAGTGGAGTAGTGGTGTAGTGTAGTGGAGTAGTGGTGTAGTGGAGTAGTGGTGTAGTGGTGTAGTGGTGTAGTGGTGTAGTGGTGTAGTGGTGTAGTGGTGTAGTGGAGTAGTGGTGTAGTGGAGTAGTGGTGTAGTGGAGTAGTGGTGTAGTGGAGTAGTGGTGTAGTGGTGTAGTGGTGTAGTGGTGTAGTGGTGTAGTGGAGTAGTGGTGTAGTGGTGTAGTGGTGTAGTGGAGTAGTAGTGTAGTGGAGTAGTGGTGTAGTGGAGTAGTGGTGTAGTGGTGTAGTGGAGTAGTGGTGTAGTGGAGTAGTGGTGTAGTGGTGTAGTGGTGTAGTGGTGTAGTGGAGTAGTGGTGTAGTGGAGTAGTGGTGTAGTGGTGTAGTGGAGTAGTGGTGTAGTGGTGTAGTGGTGTAGTGGAGTAGTGGTGTAGTGGAGTAGTGGTGTAGTGGTGTAGTGGTGTAGTGGTGTAGTGGTGTAGTGGTGTAGTGGAGTAGTGGTGTAGTGGTGTAGTGGTGTAGTGGTGTAGTGGTGTAGTGGAGTAGTGGAGTAGTGGTGTAGTGGAGTAGTGGTGTAGTGGTGTAGTGGTGTAGTGGTGTAGTGGTGTAGTGGAGTAGTAGTGTAGTGGTGTAGTGGAGTTGTGGTGTAGTGGAGTAGTAGTGTAGTGGTGTAGTGGTGTAGTGGAGTAGTGGTGTAGTGGTGTAGTGGTGTAGTGGTGTAGTGGTGTAGTGGAGTAGTGGTGTAGTGGTGTAGTGGTGTAGTGGTATAGTGGTGTAGTGGTGTAGTGGTGTAGTGGTGTAGTGTAGTGGTGTAGTGGTGTAGTGGTGTAGTGGAGTAGTGGTGTAGTGGTGTAGTGGTGTAGTGGTGTAGTGGTATAGTGGTGTAGTGTAGTGGTGTAGTGGTGTAGTGGTGTAGTGGTGTAGTGTAGTGGTGTAGTGGTGTAGTGGTATAGTGGTATGGTGGTGTAGTGTAGTGGAGTAGTGGAGTAGTGGTATAGTGGTGTAGTGGTGTAGTGGTGTAGTGTAGTGGTGTAGTGGTGTAGTGGTATAGTGGTGTAGTGTAGTGGAGTAGTGGTGTAGTGGTGTAGTGTAGTGGTGTAGTGGTGTAGTGGTGTAGTGTAGTGGTGTAGTGGTGTAGTGGTGTAGTGGTGTAGTGGTATGGTGGTGTAGTGTAGTGGAGTAGTGGAGTAGTGGTGTAGTGGTGTAGTGGTGTAGTGGTGTAGTGGTGTAGTGGTGTAGTGTAGTGGAGTAGTGGAGTAGTGGTGTAGTGGTGTAGTGGTGTAGTGGTGTAGTGGTGTAGTGGTATAGTGGTGTAGTGTAGTGGAGTAGTGGAGTAGTGGTGTAGTGGTGTAGTGGTGTAGTGGTGTAGTGGTGTAGTGGTGTAGTGGTGTAGTGGTATAGTGGTGTAGTGGTGTAGTGGTGTAGTGGTATAGTGGTGTAGTGGTGTAGTGGTGTAGTGGTGTAGTGGTATAGTGGTGTAGTGTAGTGGAGTAGTGGTATAGTGGTGTAGTGTAGTGGTGTAGTGGTGTAGTGGTATGGTGGTGTAGTGTAGTGGAGTAGTGGAGTAGTGGTGTAGTGGTGTAGTGGTGTAGTGGTGTAGTGGTGTAGTGGAGTAGTGGTATAGTGGTATAGTGGTGTAGTGGTATAGTGGTATAGTGGTGTAGTGGTGTAGTGGTATAGTGGTGTAGTGCAGTGGAGTAGTGGTGTAGTGGTGTAGTGCAGTGGAGTAGTGGAGTAGTGGTATGGTGGTGTAGTGGTGTAGTGGTGTAGTGGTGTAGTGGTATAGTGGTGTAGTGGTGTAGTGTAGTGGAGTAGTGGTGTAGTGGTGTAGTGGTGTAGTGGAGTAGTGGTGTAGTGGTGTAGTGGAGTAGTGGTGTAGTGGTGTAGTGGAGTAGTGGTGTAGTGGAGTAGTGGTGTAGTGGTATAGTGGTGTAGTGGTGTAGTGGTGTAGTGTAGTGGAGTAGTTGTGTAGTGGAGTAGTGGTGTAGTGGTATAGTGGTGTAGTGGTGTAGTGGTGTAGTGGTGTAGTGGTGTAGTGGTGTAGTGTAGTGGAGTAGTGTAGTGGAGTAGTGGTGTAGTGGTATAGTGGTGTAGTGGAGTAGTGGAGTAGTGGTGTAGTGGTGTAGTGGTATAGTGGTGTAGTGGTGTAGTGGTGTAGTGGTGTAGTGGAGTAGTGGAGTAGTGGTATAGTGGTGTAGTGTAGTGGAGTAGTGGTGTAGTGGTGTAGTGGTGTAGTGTAGTGGTGTAGTGGTGTAGTGGTGTAGTGGTGTAGTGGTATAGTGGTGTAGTGGTGTAGTGGTGTAGTGGAGTAGTGGTATAGTGGTGTAGTGGAGTAGTGTAGTGGAGTAGTGGTGTAGTGGTGTAGTGGTGTAGTGGTGTAGTGGTGTAGTGGGTGTAGTGGTGTAGTGGAGTAGTGGTATAGTGGTGTAGTGGAGTAGTGTAGTGGAGTAGTGGTGTAGTGGAGTAGTGTTGTAGTGGAGTAGTGGAGTAGTGGTGTAGTGGTGTAGTGGTGTAGTGGTGTAGTGTAGTGGAGTAGTGGTATAGTGGTGTAGTGTAGTGGTGTAGTGGTGTAGTGGTATGGTGGTGTAGTGTAGTGGAGTAGTGGAGTAGTGGTGTAGTGGTGTAGTGGTGTAGTGGTGTAGTGGTGTAGTGGAGTAGTGGTATAGTGGTATAGTGGTGTAGTGGTATAGTGGTATAGTGGTGTAGTGGTGTAGTGGTATAGTGGTGTAGTGCAGTGGAGTAGTGGTGTAGTGGTGTAGTGCAGTGGAGTAGTGGAGTAGTGGTATGGTGGTGTAGTGGTGTAGTGGTGTAGTGGTGTAGTGGTATAGTGGTGTAGTGGTGTAGTGTAGTGGAGTAGTGGTGTAGTGGTGTAGTGGTGTAGTGGAGTAGTGGTGTAGTGGTGTAGTGGAGTAGTGGTGTAGTGGTGTAGTGGAGTAGTGGTGTAGTGGAGTAGTGGTGTAGTGGTATAGTGGTGTAGTGGTGTAGTGGTGTAGTGTAGTGGAGTAGTTGTGTAGTAGAGTAGTGGTGTAGTGGTATAGTGGTGTAGTGGTGTAGTGGTGTAGTGGTATAGTGGTGTAGTGTAGTGGAGTAGTGGAGTAGTGGTGTAGTGGTGTAGTGGTGTAGTGGTGTAGTGGTGTAGTGGTGTAGTGGTGTAGTGGTGTAGTGGTGTAGTGGTATAGTGGTGTAGTGGTGTAGTGGTGTAGTGGTGTAGTGGTGTAGTGGTGTAGTGGTGTAGTGGTATAGTGGTGTAGTGTAGTGGAGTAGTGGTATAGTGGTGTAGTGTAGTGGTGTAGTGGTGTAGTGGTATGGTGGTGTAGTGTAGTGGAGTAGTGGAGTAGTGGTGTAGTGGTGTAGTGGTGTAGTGGTGTAGTGGTGTAGTGGAGTAGTGGTATAGTAGTATAGTGGTGTAGTGGTATAGTGGTATAGTGGTGTAGTGGTGTAGTGGTATAGTGGTGTAGTGCAGTGGAGTAGTGGTGTAGTGGTGTAGTGCAGTGGAGTAGTGGAGTAGTGGTATGGTGGTGTAGTGGTGTAGTGGTGTAGTGGTGTAGTGGTATAGTGGTGTAGTGGTGTAGTGTAGTGGAGTAGTGGTGTAGTGGTGTAGTGGTGTAGTGGAGTAGTGGTGTAGTGGTGTAGTGGAGTAGTGGTGTAGTGGTGTAGTGGAGTAGTGGTGTAGTGGAGTAGTGGTGTAGTGGTATAGTGGTGTAGTGGTGTAGTGGTGTAGTGTAGTGGAGTAGTTGTGTAGTGGAGTAGTGGTGTAGTGGTATAGTGGTGTAGTGGTGTAGTGGTGTAGTGGTGTAGTGGTGTAGTGTAGTGGAGTAGTGTAGTGGAGTAGTGGTGTAGTGGTATAGTGGTGTAGTGGAGTAGTGGAGTAGTGGTGTAGTGGTGTAGTGGTATAGTGGTGTAGTGGTGTAGTGGTGTAGTGTAGTGGAGTAGTGGAGTAGTGGTATAGTGGTGTAGTGTAGTGGAGTAGTGGTGTAGTGGTGTAGTGGTGTAGTGTAGTGGTGTAGTGGTGTAGTGGTGTAGTGGTGTAGTGGTATAGTGGTGTAGTGGTGTAGTGGTGTAGTGGAGTAGTGGTATAGTGGTGTAGTGGAGTAGTGTAGTGGAGTAGTGGTGTAGTGGTGTAGTGGTGTAGTGGTGTAGTGGTGTAGTGGTGTAGTGGTGTAGTGGAGTAGTGGTATAGTGGTGTAGTGGAGTAGTGTAGTGGAGTAGTGGTGTAGTGGAGTAGTGTTGTAGTGGAGTAGTGGAGTAGTGGTGTAGTGGTGTAGTGGTGTAGTGGTGTAGTGGAGTAGTGGTGTAGTGGTGTAGTGGTGTAGTGGTGTAGTGGTATAGTGGTGTAGTGGTGTAGTGGTGTAGTGGTGTAGTGGAGTAGTGGTATAGTGGTGTAGTGGAGTAGTGTAGTGGAGTAGTGGTGTAGTGGAGTAGTGGTGTAGTGGTGTAGTGGTTTAGTGGTGTAGTGGTGTAGTGGTGTAGTGGTGTAGTGGTGTAGTGGTATAGTAGTGTAGTGGAGTAGTGGTATAGTGGTGTAGTGGAGTAGTGTAGTGGAGTAGTGGTGTAGTGGTGTAGTGGTGTAGTGGAGTAGTGGTGTAGTGGAGTAGTGGTGTAGTGGTGTAGTGGTGTAGTGGTGTAGTGGAGTAGTGGTGTAGTGGAGTAGTGGTGTAGTGGTGTAGTGGTGTAGTGGTGTAGTGGTGTAGTGGTGTAGTGGTGTAGTGGAGTAGTGGTGTAGTGGAGTAGTGGTGTAGTGGTGTAGTGGTGTAGTGGTGTAGTGGTGTAGTGGTGTAGTGGTGTAGTGGTGTAGTGGAGTAGTGGTATAGTGGTGTAGTGGAGTAGTGTAGTGGAGTAGTGGTGTAGTGGTATAGTGGTGTAGTGGAGTAGTGGAGTAGTGGTGTAGTGGTGTAGTGGTATAGTGGTGTAGTGGAGTAGTGTAGTGGAGTAGTGGTGTAGTGGAGTAGTGGTGTAGTGGTGTAGTGGTGTAGTGGTGTAGTGGTGTAGTGGTGTAGTGGTGTAGTGGAGTAGTGGTATAGTGGTGTAGTGTAGTGGTGTAGTGGTGTAGTGGTGTAGTGGTATAGTGGTGTAGTGGAGTAGTGGAGTAGTGGTGTAGTGGTGTAGTGGTGTAGTGGAGTGGTGTAGTGTAGTGGAGTAGTGGTGTAGTGGTGTAGTGGTGTAGTGGTATAGTGGTGTAGTGTAGTGGAGTAGTGGTATAGTGGTGTAGTGGTGTAGTGGTGTAGTGGTGTAGTGGTGTAGTGGTGTAGTGGAGTAGTGGTATAGTGGTGTAGTGTAGTGGAGTAGTGGTGTAGTGGTGTAGTGGTGTAGTGTAGTGGTGTAGTGGTGTAGTGGTGTAGTGGTGTAGTGTAGTGGAGTAGTGGTGTAGTGGTGTAGTGGTGTAGTGGTGTAGTGTAGTGGAGTAGTGGTGTAGTGGTGTAGTGGTGTAGTGTAGTGGTGTAGTGGTGTAGTGGTGTAGTGGTGTAGTGGTGTAGTGGTGTAGTGGTGTAGTGTAGTGGAGTAGTTGTGTAGTGGAGTAGTGGTGTAGTGGTGTAGTGGTGTAGTGGTGTAGTGGTGTAGTGGTGTAGTGTAGTGGAGTAGTGGTGTAGTGGTGTAGTGGTGTAGTGGTGTAGTGGAGTAGTGGAGTAGTGGTGTAGTGTAGTGGTGTAGTGGTGTAGTGGTATAGTGGAGTAGTGGTGTAGTGTAGTGGTGTAGTGGTATAGTGGTGTAGTGGTGTAGTGGTGTAGTGGTGTAGTGGAGTAGTGGTGTAGTGTAGTGGTGTAGTGGTATAGTGGTATAGTGGTGTAGTGGTGTAGTGTAGTGGTGTAGTGGTGTAGTGGTATAGTGGTGTAGTGGTGTAGTGGAGTAGTGGTGTAGTGGTATAGTGGTGTAGTGTAGTGGAGTAGTGGTGTAGTGGTGTAGTGGTGTAGTGGTGTAGTGGTGTAGTGGTGTAGTGGTGTAGTGTAGTGGTGTAGTGGTGTAGTGGTATAGTGGTGTAGTGGTGTAGTGGAGTAGTGGTGTAGTGGTGTAGTGGTGTAGTGTAGTAGTGGAGTAGTGGTGTAGTGGTATAGTGGTGTAGTGGTGTAGTGGTGTAGTGGTGTAGTGGTGTAGTGGTGTAGTGGTGTAGTGGTGTAGTGGTGTAGTGGTGTAGTGGAGTAGTGGTGTAGTGGTATAGTGGTGTAGTGTAGTGGAGTAGTGGTGTAGTGGTGTAGTGGTGTAGTGGTGTAGTGGTGTAGTGGTGTAGTGGAGTAGTGGTGTAGTGGTATAGTGGTGTAGTGGTGTAGTGGTGTAGTGGTGTAGTGGTGTAGTGGTGTAGTGGTGTAGTGATGTAGTGGAGTAGTGGTGTAGTGGTGTAGTGGTATAGTGGTGTAGTTGTGTAGTGGTGTAGTGGTGTAGTGGTGTAGTGGTGTAGTGGAGTAGTGGTGTAGTGGTGTAGTGGAGTAGTGGTGTAGTGGTGTAGTGGTGTAGTGATGTAGTGGAGTTGTGGTGTAGTGGTGTAGTGGTGTAGTGTAGTGGAGTAGTGGTGTAGTGGTGTAGTGGTGTAGTGGTGTAGTGGTGTAGTGATGTAGTGGAGTTGTGGTGTAGTGGAGTAGTGGTGTAGTGGTGTAGTGGTGTAGTGGTGTAGTGGTGTAGTGGAGTAGTGGTGTAGTGGTGTAGTGGTGTAGTGGTGTAGTGGTGTAGTGGTGTAGTGGAGTTGTGGTGTAGTGGAGTAGTGGTGTAGTGGTGTAGTGGTGTAGTGGTGTAGTGGTGTAGTGGTGTAGTGGAGTTGTGGTGTAGTGGTGTAGTGGTGTAGTGGTGTAGTGGTGTAGTGGAGTTGTGGTGTAGTGGTGTAGTGGTGTAGTGGAGTTGTGGTGTAGTGGTGTAGTGGTGTAGTGGTGTAGTGGTGTAGTGGAGTAGTGGTGTAGTGGTGTAGTGGTGTAGTGGTGTAGTGGAGTAGTAGTGTAGTGGAGTTGTGGTGTAGTGGTGTAGTGGTGTAGTGGTGTAGTGGTGTAGTGGAGTAGTGGTGTAGTGGTGTAGTGGTGTAGTGGTGTAGTGGTGTAGTGGAGTAGTGGTGTAGTGGTGTAGTGGTGTAGTGGTGTAGTGGTGTAGTGGAGTAGTGGTGTAGTGGAGTAGTGGAGTAGTAGTGTAGTGGAGTTGTGGTGTAGTGGTGTAGTGGTGTAGTGGAGTAGTGGTGTAGTGGAGTAGTGGTGTAGTGGTGTAGTGGTGTAGTGGAGTAGTGGTGTAGTGGTGTAGTGGTGTAGTGGTGTAGTGGTGTAGTGGTGTAGTGGTGTAGTGGAGTAGTAGTGTAGTGGTGTAGTGGTGTAGTGGTATAGTGTAGTGGTGTAGTGGTGTAGTGTTGTAGTGGTGTAGTGGTGTAGTGGTGTAGTGGTGTAGTGGTGTAGTGGTGTAGTGGAGTAGTGGTGTAGTGGTGTAGTGGTGTAGTGGTGTAGTGGTATAGTGTAGTGGTGTAGTGGTGTAGTGTTGTAGTGGTGTAGTGGTGTAGTGGTGTAGTGGTGTAGTTGTGTAGTGGTGTAGTGGTGTAGTGGAGTAGTGGTGTAGTGGTGTAGTGTTGTAGTGGTGTAGTGGTGTAGTGGTGTAGTGGTGTAGTGGTGTAGTGGAGTAGTGGTGTAGTGGTGTAGTGGTGTAGTGGTATAGTGTAGTGGTGTAGTGGTGTAGTGTTGTAGTGGTGTAGTGGTGTAGTGGTGTAGTGGTGTAGTGGTGTAGTGGTGTAGTGGTGTAGTGGAGTAGTGGTGTAGTGGTGTAGTGGTGTGTAGTGGAGTAGTAGTGTAGTGGAGTTGTGGTGTAGTGGTGTAGTGGTGTAGTGGAGTAGTGGTGTAGTGGTGTAGTGGTGTAGTGGTGTAGTGGTGTAGTGGAGTAGTAGTGTAGTGGAGTAGTGGTATAGTGGAGTAGTGGTGTAGTGGAGTAGTGGTGTAGTGGTGTAGTGGTGTAGTGGAGTAGTGGTGTAGTGGAGTAGTGGTGTAGTGGTGTAGTGGAGTAGTGGTGTAGTGGAGTAGTGGTGTAGTGGAGTAGTGGTGTAGTGGAGTAGTGGTGTAGTGGTGTAGTGTTGTAGTGGTGTAGTGGTGTAGTGGTGTAGTGGTGTAGTGGTGTAGTGGAGTAGTGGTGTAGTGGTGTAGTGGTGTAGTGGTATAGTGTAGTGGTGTAGTGGTGTAGTGTTGTAGTGGTGTAGTGGTGTAGTGGTGTAGTGGTGTAGTGGTGTAGTGGTGTAGTGGTGTAGTGGAGTAGTGGTGTAGTGGTGTAGTGGTGTAGTGGTGTAGTGGAGTAGTGGTGTAGTGGTGTAGTGGTGTAGTGGTGTAGTGGTGTAGTGGAGTAGTGGTGTAGTGGTGTAGTGGTATAGTGTAGTGGTGTAGTGGTGTAGTGGTGTAGTGGTGTAGTGGTGTAGTGGTGTAGTTGTGTAGTGGTGTAGTGGTGTAGTGGAGTAGTGGTGTAGTGGTGTAGTGGTGTAGTGGTGTAGTGGAGTAGTAGTGTAGTGGAGTAGTGGAGTAGTGGTGTAGTGGTGTAGTGGTGTAGTGGTGTAGTGGTGTAGTGGTGTAGTGGTGTAGTGGAGTAGTGGTGTAGTGGTGTAGTGGTGTAGTGGAGTAGTGGTGTAGTTGTGTAGTGGTGTAGTTGTGTAGTGGTGTAGTGGTGTAGTGGTGTAGTGGTGTAGTTGTGTAGTGGTGTAGTGGTGTAGTGGAGTAGTGGTGTAGTGGTGTAGTGGTGTAGTGGTGTAGTGGAGTAGTGGTGTAGTGGTGTAGTGGAGTAGTGGTGTAGTGGTGTAGTGGAGTAGTAGTGTAGTGGTGTAGTGGAGTTGTGGTGTAGTGGAGTAGTAGTGTAGTGGTGTAGTGGTGTAGTGGAGTAGTGGTGTAGTGGTGTAGTGGTGTAGTGGTGTAGTGGTGTAGTGGAGTAGTGGTGTAGTGGTGTAGTGGTGTAGTGGTATAGTGGTGTAGTGGTATAGTGGTGTAGTGGTGTAGTGTAGTGGTGTAGTGGTGTAGTGGTGTAGTGGAGTAGTGGTGTAGTGGTGTAGTGGTGTAGTGGTGTAGTGGTGTAGTGGTATAGTGGTGTAGTGTAGTGGTGTAGTGGTGTAGTGGTGTAGTGGTGTAGTGTAGTGGTGTAGTGGTGTAGTGGTATAGTGGTATGGTGGTGTAGTGTAGTGGAGTAGTGGAGTAGTGGTATAGTGGTGTAGTGGTGTAGTGGTGTAGTGTAGTGGTGTAGTGGTGTAGTGGTATAGTGGTGTAGTGTAGTGGAGTAGTGGTGTAGTGGTGTAGTGTAGTGGTGTAGTGGTGTAGTGGTGTAGTGTAGTGGTGTAGTGGTGTAGTGGTGTAGTGGTGTAGTGGTATGGTGGTGTAGTGTAGTGGAGTAGTGGAGTAGTGGTGTAGTGGTGTAGTGGTGTAGTGGTGTAGTGGTGTAGTGGTGTAGTGTAGTGGAGTAGTGGAGTAGTGGTGTAGTGGTGTAGTGGTGTAGTGGTGTAGTGGTGTAGTGGTATAGTGGTGTAGTGTAGTGGAGTAGTGGAGTAGTGGTGTAGTGGTGTAGTGGTGTAGTGGTGTAGTGGTGTAGTGGTGTAGTGGTGTAGTGGTATAGTGGTGTAGTGGTGTAGTGGTGTAGTGGTATAGTGGTGTAGTGGTGTAGTGGTGTAGTGGTGTAGTGGTATAGTGGTGTAGTGTAGTGGAGTAGTGGTATAGTGGTGTAGTGTAGTGGTGTAGTGGTGTAGTGGTATGGTGGTGTAGTGTAGTGGAGTAGTGGAGTAGTGGTGTAGTGGTGTAGTGGTGTAGTGGTGTAGTGGTGTAGTGGAGTAGTGGTATAGTGGTATAGTGGTGTAGTGGTATAGTGGTATAGTGGTGTAGTGGTGTAGTGGTATAGTGGTGTAGTGCAGTGGAGTAGTGGTGTAGTGGTGTAGTGCAGTGGAGTAGTGGAGTAGTGGTATGGTGGTGTAGTGGTGTAGTGGTGTAGTGGTGTAGTGGTATAGTGGTGTAGTGGTGTAGTGTAGTGGAGTAGTGGTGTAGTGGTGTAGTGGTGTAGTGGAGTAGTGGTGTAGTGGTGTAGTGGAGTAGTGGTGTAGTGGTGTAGTGGAGTAGTGGTGTAGTGGAGTAGTGGTGTAGTGGTATAGTGGTGTAGTGGTGTAGTGGTGTAGTGTAGTGGAGTAGTTGTGTAGTGGAGTAGTGGTGTAGTGGTATAGTGGTGTAGTGGTGTAGTGGTGTAGTGGTGTAGTGGTGTAGTGGTGTAGTGTAGTGGAGTAGTGTAGTGGAGTAGTGGTGTAGTGGTATAGTGGTGTAGTGGAGTAGTGGAGTAGTGGTGTAGTGGTGTAGTGGTATAGTGGTGTAGTGGTGTAGTGGTGTAGTGTAGTGGAGTAGTGGAGTAGTGGTATAGTGGTGTAGTGTAGTGGAGTAGTGGTGTAGTGGTGTAGTGGTGTAGTGTAGTGGTGTAGTGGTGTAGTGGTGTAGTGGTGTAGTGGTATAGTGGTGTAGTGGTGTAGTGGTGTAGTGGAGTAGTGGTATAGTGGTGTAGTGGAGTAGTGTAGTGGAGTAGTGGTGTAGTGGTGTAGTGGTGTAGTGGTGTAGTGGTGTAGTGGTGTAGTGGTGTAGTGGAGTAGTGGTATAGTGGTGTAGTGGAGTAGTGTAGTGGAGTAGTGGTGTAGTGGAGTAGTGTTGTAGTGGAGTAGTGGAGTAGTGGTGTAGTGGTGTAGTGGTGTAGTGGTGTAGTGTAGTGGAGTAGTGGTATAGTGGTGTAGTGTAGTGGTGTAGTGGTGTAGTGGTATGGTGGTGTAGTGTAGTGGAGTAGTGGAGTAGTGGTGTAGTGGTGTAGTGGTGTAGTGGTGTAGTGGAGTAGTGGTATAGTGGTATAGTGGTGTAGTGGTATAGTGGTATAGTGGTGTAGTGGTGTAGTGGTATAGTGGTGTAGTGCAGTGGAGTAGTGGTGTAGTGGTGTAGTGCAGTGGAGTAGTGGAGTAGTGGTATGGTGGTGTAGTGGTGTAGTGGTGTAGTGGTGTAGTGGTATAGTGGTGTAGTGGTGTAGTGTAGTGGAGTAGTGGTGTAGTGGTGTAGTGGTGTAGTGGAGTAGTGGTGTAGTGGTGTAGTGGAGTAGTGGTGTAGTGGTGTAGTGGAGTAGTGGTGTAGTGGAGTAGTGGTGTAGTGGTATAGTGGTGTAGTGGTGTAGTGGTGTAGTGTAGTGGAGTAGTTGTGTAGTGGAGTAGTGGTGTAGTGGTATAGTGGTGTAGTGGTGTAGTGGTGTAGTGGTATAGTGGTGTAGTGTAGTGGAGTAGTGGAGTAGTGGTGTAGTGGTGTAGTGGTGTAGTGGTGTAGTGGTGTAGTGGTGTAGTGGTGTAGTGGTGTAGTGGTATAGTGGTGTAGTGGTGTAGTGGTGTAGTGGTGTAGTGGTGTAGTGGTGTAGTGGTGTAGTGGTGTAGTGGTATAGTGGTGTAGTGTAGTGGAGTAGTGGTATAGTGGTGTAGTGTAGTGGTGTAGTGGTGTAGTGGTATGGTGGTGTAGTGTAGTGGAGTAGTGGAGTAGTGGTGTAGTGGTGTAGTGGTGTAGTGGTGTAGTGGTGTAGTGGAGTAGTGGTATAGTAGTATAGTGGTGTAGTGGTATAGTGGTATAGTGGTGTAGTGGTGTAGTGGTATAGTGGTGTAGTGCAGTGGAGTAGTGGTGTAGTGGTGTAGTGCAGTGGAGTAGTGGAGTAGTGGTATGGTGGTGTAGTGGTGTAGTGGTGTAGTGGTGTAGTGGTATAGTGGTGTAGTGGTGTAGTGTAGTGGAGTAGTGGTGTAGTGGTGTAGTGGTGTAGTGGAGTAGTGGTGTAGTGGTGTAGTGGAGTAGTGGTGTAGTGGTGTAGTGGAGTAGTGGTGTAGTGGAGTAGTGGTGTAGTGGTATAGTGGTGTAGTGGTGTAGTGGTGTAGTGTAGTGGAGTAGTTGTGTAGTGGAGTAGTGGTGTAGTGGTATAGTGGTGTAGTGGTGTAGTGGTGTAGTGGTGTAGTGGTGTAGTGTAGTGGAGTAGTGTAGTGGAGTAGTGGTGTAGTGGTATAGTGGTGTAGTGGAGTAGTGGAGTAGTGGTGTAGTGGTGTAGTGGTATAGTGGTGTAGTGGTGTAGTGGTGTAGTGTAGTGGAGTAGTGGAGTAGTGGTATAGTGGTGTAGTGTAGTGGAGTAGTGGTGTAGTGGTGTAGTGGTGTAGTGTAGTGGTGTAGTGGTGTAGTGGTGTAGTGGTGTAGTGGTATAGTGGTGTAGTGGTGTAGTGGTGTAGTGGAGTAGTGGTATAGTGGTGTAGTGGAGTAGTGTAGTGGAGTAGTGGTGTAGTGGTGTAGTGGTGTAGTGGTGTAGTGGTGTAGTGGTGTAGTGGTGTAGTGGAGTAGTGGTATAGTGGTGTAGTGGAGTAGTGTAGTGGAGTAGTGGTGTAGTGGAGTAGTGTTGTAGTGGAGTAGTGGAGTAGTGGTGTAGTGGTGTAGTGGTGTAGTGGTGTAGTGGAGTAGTGGTGTAGTGGTGTAGTGGTGTAGTGGTGTAGTGGTATAGTGGTGTAGTGGTGTAGTGGTGTAGTGGAGTAGTGGTATAGTGGTGTAGTGGAGTAGTGTAGTGGAGTAGTGGTGTAGTGGAGTAGTGGTGTAGTGGTGTAGTGGTTTAGTGGTGTAGTGGTGTAGTGGTGTAGTGGTGTAGTGGTGTAGTGGTATAGTGGTGTAGTGGAGTAGTGGTATAGTGGTGTAGTGGAGTAGTGTAGTGGAGTAGTGGTGTAGTGGTGTAGTGGTGTAGTGGAGTAGTGGTGTAGTGGAGTAGTGGTGTAGTGGTGTAGTGGTGTAGTGGTGTAGTGGAGTAGTGGTGTAGTGGAGTAGTGGTGTAGTGGTGTAGTGGTGTAGTGGTGTAGTGGTGTAGTGGTGTAGTGGTGTAGTGGTGTAGTGGAGTAGTGGTGTAGTGGAGTAGTGGTGTAGTGGTGTAGTGGTGTAGTGGTGTAGTGGTGTAGTGGTGTAGTGGTGTAGTGGAGTAGTGGTATAGTGGTGTAGTGGAGTAGTGTAGTGGAGTAGTGGTGTAGTGGTATAGTGGTGTAGTGGAGTAGTGGAGTAGTGGTGTAGTGGTGTAGTGGTATAGTGGTGTAGTGGAGTAGTGTAGTGGAGTAGTGGTGTAGTGGAGTAGTGGTGTAGTGGTGTAGTGGTGTAGTGGTGTAGTGGTGTAGTGGTGTAGTGGTGTAGTGGAGTAGTGGTATAGTGGTGTAGTGTAGTGGTGTAGTGGTGTAGTGGTGTAGTGGTATAGTGGTGTAGTGGAGTAGTGGAGTAGTGGTGTAGTGGTGTAGTGGTGTAGTGGAGTAGTGTAGTGGAGTAGTGGTGTAGTGGAGTAGTGGTGTAGTGGTATAGTGGTGTAGTGGAGTAGTGGTATAGTGGTGTAGTGGTGTAGTGGTGTAGTGGTGTAGTGTAGTGGAGTAGTGGAGTAGTGGTATAGTGGTGTAGTGTAGTGGAGTAGTGGTGTAGTGGTGTAGTGGTGTAGTGTAGTGGTGTAGTGGTGTAGTGGTGTAGTGGTGTAGTGTAGTGGAGTAGTGGTGTAGTGGTGTAGTGGTGTAGTGGTGTAGTGTAGTGGAGTAGTGGTGTAGTGGTGTAGTGGTGTAGTGTAGTGGTGTAGTGGTGTAGTGGTGTAGTGGTGTAGTGGTGTAGTGGTGTAGTGGTGTAGTGTAGTGGAGTAGTTGTGTAGTGGAGTAGTGGTGTAGTGGTGTAGTGGTGTAGTGGTGTAGTGGTGTAGTGGTGTAGTGTAGTGGAGTAGTGTAGTGGAGTAGTGGTGTAGTGGTATAGTGGTGTAGTGGAGTAGTGGAGTAGTGGTGTAGTGGTGTAGTGGTATAGTGGTGTAGTGGTGTAGTGGTGTAGTGTAGTGGAGTAGTGGAGTAGTGGTATAGTGGTGTAGTGTAGTGGAGTAGTGGTGTAGTGGTGTAGTGGTGTAGTGTAGTGGTGTAGTGGTGTAGTGGTGTAGTGGTGTAGTGGTATAGTGGTGTAGTGGTGTAGTGGTGTAGTGGAGTAGTGGTATAGTGGTGTAGTGGAGTAGTGTAGTGGAGTAGTGGTGTAGTGGTGTAGTGGTGTAGTGGTGTAGTGGTGTAGTGGTGTAGTGGTGTAGTGGAGTAGTGGTATAGTGGTGTAGTGGAGTAGTGTAGTGGAGTAGTGGTGTAGTGGAGTAGTGTTGTAGTGGAGTAGTGGAGTAGTGGTGTAGTGGTGTAGTGGTGTAGTGGTGTAGTGGAGTAGTGGTGTAGTGGTGTAGTGGTGTAGTGGTGTAGTGGTATAGTGGTGTAGTGGTGTAGTGGTGTAGTGGAGTAGTGGTATAGTGGTGTAGTGGAGTAGTGTAGTGGAGTAGTGGTGTAGTGGAGTAGTGGTGTAGTGGTGTAGTGGTTTAGTGGTGTAGTGGTGTAGTGGTGTAGTGGTGTAGTGGTGTAGTGGTATAGTGGTGTAGTGGAGTAGTGGTATAGTGGTGTAGTGGAGTAGTGTAGTGGAGTAGTGGTGTAGTGGTGTAGTGGTGTAGTGGAGTAGTGGTGTAGTGGAGTAGTGGTGTAGTGGTGTAGTGGTGTAGTGGTGTAGTGGAGTAGTGGTGTAGTGGAGTAGTGGTGTAGTGGTGTAGTGGTGTAGTGGTGTAGTGGTGTAGTGGTGTAGTGGTGTAGTGGTGTAGTGGAGTAGTGGTGTAGTGGAGTAGTGGTGTAGTGGTGTAGTGGTGTAGTGGTGTAGTGGTGTAGTGGTGTAGTGGTGTAGTGGAGTAGTGGTATAGTGGTGTAGTGGAGTAGTGTAGTGGAGTAGTGGTGTAGTGGTATAGTGGTGTAGTGGAGTAGTGGAGTAGTGGTGTAGTGGTGTAGTGGTATAGTGGTGTAGTGGAGTAGTGTAGTGGAGTAGTGGTGTAGTGGAGTAGTGGTGTAGTGGTGTAGTGGTGTAGTGGTGTAGTGGTGTAGTGGTGTAGTGGTGTAGTGGTGTAGTGGAGTAGTGGTATAGTGGTGTAGTGTAGTGGTGTAGTGGTGTAGTGGTGTAGTGGTATAGTGGTGTAGTGGAGTAGTGGAGTAGTGGTGTAGTGGTGTAGTGGTGTAGTGGAGTAGTGTAGTGGAGTAGTGGTGTAGTGGAGTAGTGGTGTAGTGGTATAGTGGTGTAGTGGAGTAGTGGTATAGTGGTGTAGTGGTGTAGTGGTGTAGTGGTGTAGTGTAGTGGAGTAGTGGAGTAGTGGTATAGTGGTGTAGTGTAGTGGAGTAGTGGTGTAGTGGTGTAGTGGTGTAGTGTAGTGGTGTAGTGGTGTAGTGGTGTAGTGGTGTAGTGTAGTGGAGTAGTGGTGTAGTGGTGTAGTGGTGTAGTGGTGTAGTGTAGTGGAGTAGTGGTGTAGTGGTGTAGTGGTGTAGTGTAGTGGTGTAGTGGTGTAGTGGTGTAGTGGTGTAGTGGTGTAGTGGTGTAGTGGTGTAGTGTAGTGGAGTAGTTGTATAGTGGAGTAGTGGTGTAGTGGTGTAGTGGTGTAGTGGTGTAGTGGTGTAGTGGTGTAGTGGTGTAGTGTAGTGGAGTAGTGGTGTAGTGGTGTAGTGGTGTAGTGGTGTAGTGGAGTAGTGGAGTAGTGGTGTAGTGTAGTGGTGTAGTGGTGTAGTGGTATAGTGGAGTAGTGGTGTAGTGTAGTGGTGTAGTGGTATAGTGGTGTAGTGGTGTAGTGGTGTAGTGGTGTAGTGGAGTAGTGGTGTAGTGTGTAGTGGTGTAGTGGTATAGTGGTATAGTGGTGTAGTGGTGTAGTGTAGTGGTGTAGTGGTGTAGTGGTATAGTGGTGTAGTGGTGTAGTGGAGTAGTGGTGTAGTGGTATAGTGGTGTAGTGTAGTGGAGTAGTGGTGTAGTGGTGTAGTGGTGTAGTGGTGTAGTGGTGTAGTGGTGTAGTGGTGTAGTGTAGTGGTGTAGTGGTGTAGTGGTATAGTGGTGTAGTGGTGTAGTGGAGTAGTGGTGTAGTGGTGTAGTGGTGTAGTGTAGTAGTGGAGTAGTGGTGTAGTGGTATAGTGGTGTAGTGGTGTAGTGGTGTAGTGGTGTAGTGGTGTAGTGGTGTAGTGGTGTAGTGGTATAGTGGTGTAGTGGTGTAGTGGAGTAGTGGTGTAGTGGTATAGTGGTGTAGTGTAGTGGAGTAGTGGTGTAGTGGTGTAGTGGTGTAGTGGTGTAGTGGTGTAGTGGTGTAGTGGAGTAGTGGTGTAGTGGTATAGTGGTGTAGTGGTGTAGTGGTGTAGTGGTGTAGTGGTGTAGTGGTGTAGTGGTGTAGTGATGTAGTGGAGTAGTGGTGTAGTGGTGTAGTGGTATAGTGGTGTAGTTGTGTAGTGGTGTAGTGGTGTAGTGGTGTAGTGGTGTAGTGGAGTAGTGGTGTAGTGGTGTAGTGGAGTAGTGGTGTAGTGGTGTAGTGGTGTAGTGATGTAGTGGAGTTGTGGTGTAGTGGAGTAGTGGTGTAGTGGTGTAGTGGTGTAGTGGTGTAGTGTAGTGGAGTAGTGGTGTAGTGGTGTAGTGGTGTAGTGGTGTAGTGGTGTAGTGATGTAGTGGAGTTGTGGTGTAGTGGAGTAGTGGTGTAGTGGTGTAGTGGTGTAGTGGTGTAGTGGTGTAGTGGAGTAGTGGTGTAGTGGTGTAGTGGTGTAGTGGTGTAGTGGTGTAGTGGAGTTGTGGTGTAGTGGAGTAGTGGTGTAGTGGTGTAGTGGTGTAGTGGTGTAGTGGTGTAGTGGTGTAGTGGAGTTGTGGTGTAGTGGTGTAGTGGTGTAGTGGTGTAGTGGTGTAGTGGAGTTGTGGTGTAGTGGTGTAGTGGTGTAGTGGAGTTGTGGTGTAGTGGTGTAGTGGTGTAGTGGTGTAGTGGTGTAGTGGAGTAGTGGTGTAGTGGTGTAGTGGTGTAGTGGTGTAGTGGAGTAGTAGTGTAGTGGAGTTGTGGTGTAGTGGTGTAGTGGTGTAGTGGTGTAGTGGTGTAGTGGAGTAGTGGTGTAGTGGTGTAGTGGTGTAGTGGTGTAGTGGTGTAGTGGTGTAGTGGTGTAGTGGTGTAGTGGTGTAGTGGTGTAGTGGTGTAGTGGTGTAGTGGTGTAGTGGAGTAGTGGTGTAGTGGTGTAGTGGTGTAGTGGTGTAGTGGTGTAGTGGTGTAGTGGTGTAGTGGTGTAGTGGTGTAGTGGTGTAGTGGTGTAGTGGTGTAGTGGTGTAGTGGTGTAGTGGTGTAGTGGTGTAGTGGTGTAGTGGTGTAGTGGTGTAGTGGTGTAGTGGTGTAGTGGTGTAGTGGTAGTGGTGTAGTGGTGTAGTGGTGTAGTGGTGTAGTGGTGTAGTGGTGTAGTGGTGTAGTGGTGTAGTGGTGTAGTGGTGTAGTGGTGTAGTGGTGTAGTGGTGTAGTGGTGTAGTGGTGTAGTGGTGTAGTGGTAGTGGTGTAGTGGTGTAGTGGTGTAGTGGTGTAGTGGTGTAGTGGTGTAGTGGTGTAGTGGTGTAGTGGTGTAGTGGTGTAGTGGTGTAGTGGTGTAGTGGTGTAGTGGTGTAGTGGTGTAGTGGTGTAGTGGTGTAGTGGTGTAGTGGTGTAGTGGAGTGTAGTGGTGTAGTGGTGTAGTGGTGTAGTGGTGTAGTGGTGTAGTGGTGTAGTGGTGTAGTGTTGTAGTGGTGTAGTGGTGTAGTGGTGTAGTGGTGTAGTGGTGTAGTGGTGTAGTGGTGTAGTGGAGTAGTGGTGTAGTGGTGTAGTGGTGTGTAGTGGAGTAGTAGTGTAGTGGAGTTGTGGTGTAGTGGTGTAGTGGTGTAGTGGAGTAGTGGTGTAGTGGTGTAGTGGTGTAGTGGTGTAGTGGTGTAGTGGAGTAGTAGTGTAGTGGAGTAGTGGTATAGTGGAGTAGTGGTGTAGTGGAGTAGTGGTGTAGTGGTGTAGTGGTGTAGTGGAGTAGTGGTGTAGTGGAGTAGTGGTGTAGTGGTGTAGTGGTGTAGTGGAGTAGTGGTGTAGTGGAGTAGTGGTGTAGTGGAGTAGTGGTGTAGTGGTGTAGTGGTGTAGTGGTGTAGTGGTGTAGTGGTGTAGTGGTGTAGTGGTGTAGTGGTGTAGTGGTGTAGTGGTGTAGTGGTGTAGTGGTGTAGTGGTGTAGTGGTGTAGTGTTGTAGTGGTGTAGTGGTGTAGTGGTGTAGTGGTGTAGTGGTGTAGTGGTGTAGTGGTGTAGTGGTGTAGTGGTGTAGTGGTGTAGTGGTGTAGTGGTGTAGTGGAGTAGTGGTGTAGTGGTGTAGTGGTGTAGTGGTGTAGTGGTGTAGTGGAGTAGTGGTGTAGTGGTGTAGTGGTATAGTGTAGTGGTGTAGTGGTGTAGTGGTGTAGTGGTGTAGTGGTGTAGTGGTGTAGTTGTGTAGTGGTGTAGTGGTGTAGTGGAGTAGTGGTGTAGTGGTGTAGTGGTGTAGTGGTGTAGTGGAGTAGTAGTGTAGTGGAGTAGTGGAGTAGTGGTGTAGTGGTGTAGTGGTGTAGTGGTGTAGTGGTGTAGTGGTGTAGTGGTGTAGTGGAGTAGTGGTGTAGTGGTGTAGTGGTGTAGTGGAGTAGTGGTGTAGTTGTGTAGTGGTGTAGTTGTGTAGTGGTGTAGTGGTGTAGTGGTGTAGTGGTGTAGTTGTGTAGTGGTGTAGTGGTGTAGTGGAGTAGTGGTGTAGTGGTGTAGTGGTGTAGTGGTGTAGTGGAGTAGTGGTGTAGTGGTGTAGTGGAGTAGTGGTGTAGTGGTGTAGTGGTGTAGTGGAGTAGTGGTGTAGTGGTGTAGTGGTGTAGTGGTGTAGTGGAGTAGTGGTGTAGTGGTGTAGTGGTGTAGTGGTGTAGTGGAGTATTGGTGTAGTGGTGTAGTGGAGTAGTGGTGTAGTGGTGTAGTGGTGTAGTGGTGTAGTGGAGTAGTGGTGTAGTGGTGTAGTGGTGTAGTGGTGTAGTGGAGTAGTGGTGTAGTGGAGTAGTGGTGTAGTGGTGTAGTGGTGTAGTGGTGTAGTGGTATATGTTAATACACCAGTATACATTAATACACCAGTATACATTAATACACCTGTATATGTTAATACACCTGTATATGTTAATACACCTGTATACATTAATACACCTGTATATGTTAATACACCAGTATACATTAATACACCTGTATATGTTAATACATTCTGTGGCTCGAGAGTTAAACACCACAACATTTGAATCCTCGTCATCATTCATTTAGTATACTTAAATGAGTAAAAATATATTAACTATACATTTAAAACTGGAGGTAAATCAACTAAATGGAAGGATTTCTATGATATTCTCAAAAACAGTAATGACTTTAATACCACCACAATTACATTAGAAAAATGGTAGAATAAAAGGAAAGAAGGGTATTTGGTATGTATGGTAATCTCCCCTGTGAAGTCCTCGTTCCTCTATCTCCCCTATGAAGTCCTCGTTCCTCTATCTCCCCTATGAAGTCCTCGTTCCTCTATCTCCCCTATGAAGTCCTCGTTCCTCTATCTCCCCTATGAAGTCCTCGTTCCTCGATCTCCCCTATGAAGTCCTCGTTCCTCTATCTCCCCTATGAAGTCCTCGTTCCTCGATCTCCCCTATGAAGTCCTCGTTCCTCTATCTCCCCTATGAAGTCCTCGTTCCTCTATCTCCCCTATGAAGTCCTCGTTCCTCTATCTCCCCTATGAAGTCCTCGTTCCTCTATCTCCCCTATGAAGTCCTCGTTCCTCTATCTCCCCTATGAAGTCCTCGTTCCTCTATCTCCCGTATGAAGTCCTCGTTCCTCTATCTCCCCTATGAAGTCCTCGTTCCTCTATCTCCCGTATGAAGTCCTCGTTCCTCTATCTCCCCTATGAAGTCCTCGTTCCTCTATCTCCCTATGAAGTCCTCGTTCCTCTATCTCCCTATGAAGTCCTCGTTCCTCTATCTCCCCTATGAAGTCCTCGTTCCTCTATCTCCCTATGAAGTCCTCGTTCCTCGATCTCCCTATGAAGTCCTCGTTCCTCTATCTCCCCTATGAAGTCCTCGTTCCTCTATCTCCCCTATGAAGTCCTCGTTCCTCTATCTCCCCTATGAAGTCCTCGTTCCTCTATCTCCCCTATGAAGTCCTCGTTCCTCTATCTCCCCTATGAAGTCCTCGTTCCTCTATCTCCCGTATGAAGTCCTCGTTCCTCTATCTCCCCTATGAAGTCCTCGTTCCTCTATCTCCCGTATGAAGTCCTCGTTCCTCTATCTCCCCTATGAAGTCCTCGTTCCTCTATTTCCCCCATGAAGTCCTTGTTCCTCTAATTGCAGCCAGTGTGTGTGTTCATGAGGTTATTACTAATAAAACAGGCCTTTTAGTAAGCAGTCAGAATCACACAGGGACACATTTCAAATGGCTCTTTGCTTTTAACTCTGTTCAATTAGAAATTTTAATTACCTTTTATAAACGGGAAGACAAAAAACAACTACAACAACAACAACAACAACAATGGAACAAACAAACGGCAGGTAAACGGAGCCGTGACATGGAGACCACTTTAGGGGTAATTATCCCATTAGTTTGCGGCAGCAGTGTTCTAACGAGGAGCCAATTAACAGACGAAGTGAAGACAGGGAGGGCTGTAGGAACCTGTTGATTTAATTAGAGGGGCCGCAGGGAGGTAAGGAGGCAGGGGAGCAGGCAACACACACACAGACAGAGGGCCACATGGGCTGCAGAGGCTGGGGAGAGGGGGGGGGCAGGCAAACAATTTAATTACAACAAGCAGCCCCAAGGCCTGGAGGGACTAGAGACTATTCCTGTATCCCTAGGTGTCACGCTGTGGTTGGGGGACAGGGGTGGAGGGGAGTGAGGTGAGTGGGCAGAAGAGAGGAGAGGGAGAGGGGAAGGAGGGGGTTATGACAGATGCTTTGTGGATCCACACTGGGTCTGGATTGACTTAACAGGCTGATAATAACATCTATCATGTTATCCTCGAGAGAACACGAAGCAGGGAACATAGAGAAAAACACTACCGCCATGTTTGGAATCAACAGATAGATATATATAGTTACACAGCTGAACAACAGATAGATATAGTTAGTTACACAGCTGATACACAGATAGATATAGTTAGTTACACAGCTGATACACAGATAGATATAGTTACACAGCTGATCAACAGATAGATATAGTTACACAGCTGAACAACAGATAGATATAGTTACACAGCTGATCAACAGATAGATATAGTTACACAGCTGATCAACAGATAGATATAGTTACACAGCTGAACAACAGATAGATATATAGTTACACAGCTGAACAACAGATAGATATAGTTAGTTACACAGCTGATCAACAGATAGATATAGTTACACAGCTGATCAACAGATAGATATAGTTACACAGCTGATCAACAGATATATATAGTTACACAGCTGATCAACAGGTAGACATAGTTACACAGCTGATCAACAGATAGATATAGTTACACAGCTGATACACAGATAGATATAGTTAGTTACACAGCTGATCAACAGATAGATATAGTTAGTTACACAGCTGATCAACAGACAGTTGTGTTGGCTGTGTGTTTAGGGTCGTTGTCCTGTTGGAAGGTGAACCTTCGCCCCAGTCTGAAGGCCTCTGGAGCAGGTTTTAGCTTTGTAATTATGGGGTATTGTGTGTAGATTGATGTTGGATTATTTTTTTTTTAATCAATTGTAGAATAAGGCTGTGACGTAGCAAAATGTGGAAAAAGTGAAGGGGTCTGAATACTTTCCTAATGCATTATACTAACAATGCAGAGTTAAAGAAATGTTTTAATAATAATTTAAAAAGTGACAAGGTGAATCACAAATAACAATATTGAGTAAAAGTAACATGTCCATCAAATCTAATTAAATTTTTCACATGCGCCGAGTACGACAAGTTTTTTTAAGTTAGAATTTTTTTTGCAAAAAGAAAATACAAGAAAAATAGAAGAAAAAAAGTAACACAAGAAATTAAGAATAACGAGGCTTTATATATTTATCTATAAATATATATATATATATATGCAGGGAGTACCGGTACCGTGTCAATGTGCGGGGCTACAAGGTAACTGAGGTAGCTTTGTACGTATAGGTAGAGGTAAAATTACTAGGCAACAGGATAGATAATAGACAGTAGCAGCAGTGTATGTGTTGAGTGTGAAAGTGTGTGTCTGAGTGTGTGGCGTCAGAATGCATGTGTGAGCATGTTCTGTGTATGTAGGTGTGTGTGTGTGTGTGTTAGAGAGAGAGAGAGGGGTCAGTGTAAATGTGTGTAGCTGCGTGGGTAGTGTTCAGTGTGTGTGTGTGTACTGTATAGAGTCAGTGCAGGAGAGTTACTGTAAAAAAAGTGTAATGTTTGTGTTCAACGTCAATGCAGGTAGTCCAGGTAGCCATTTGATTAGCTTTTTGAGAAGTCTTGTGGCTTGGGTTTAGAAGCTGTGCACCGGTAACGCTTGCCATGCAGTAGCAGAGAGAACTCTCTTCTCTCTCTCTCTCTCTCTCTCTCTCTCTCTCTCTCTCTCTCTCTCTCTCTCTCTCTCTCTCTCTGTGTCTCTCTCTCTCTCTGTGTCTCTCTCTCTCTCTCTCTCTCTCTGTGTCTCTCTCTCTCTCTCTCTCTCTCTCTCTCTCTCTCTCTCTCTCTCTCTCTCTCTCTCTCTCTCTGTGTCTCTCTCTCTCTCTCTCTTCGTCTCTCTCTCTCTCTCTTTGTTTCTGTCTCTCTTTTCGTCTCTCTCTCTCTCTTTTCATCTCTCTCTCTCAAACTATTTCTCTCTCCCCCACTCTCTTCCTCTCGCTCTTTTCCCTCTCTCTCTCATTTCGTCTCTTTCTGTCATCAGCACCCAACTGTGTTTGACCTTCTCCTTTTCCCACCCAGAGACAACCTGAAGAGTCCTGTAGAGCCTGTTGAGCCAAGAAAGTGCTGTGGCTTACCGTTAACTAATGCCTATTGGACTACATATAACAGCACTGACAGTCCTACTGCTAACTCTAACTAACTTAGAGCTGGGACAATACCGTGGCTAGTGGTAACTAACTTAGAACAGGGACAATACCATGGCTAGTGCTAACTAACTTAGAGCTGGGACAGTACCATGGCTAGTGGTAACTAACTTAGAACAGGGACAGTACCATGGCTAGTGCTAACTAACTTAGAGCTGGGACAGTACCATGGCTAGTGGTAACTAACTTAGAACAGGGACAGTACCATGGCTAGTGGTAACTAACTTAGAACAGGGACAGTACCATGGCTAGTGGTAACTAACTTAGAACAGGGACAGTACCATGGCTAGTGCTAACTAACTTAGAGCTGGGACAGTACCATGTCTAGTGCTAACTAACTTAGAACAGGGACAGTACCGTGGCTAGTGCTAACTAACTTAGAGCTGGGTCAGTACCATGTCTAGTGCTAACTAACTTAGAACAGGGACAGTACCGTGGCTAGTGCTAACTAACTTAGAGCTGGGTCAGTACCATGGCTAGTGCTAACTAACTTAGAACAGGGACAGTACCGTGGCTAGTGCTAACTAACTAACTGTACTGAACTCTACTGTTCTATGCTGTACTGTACTGTACTCTACTGTTCTATGCTGTACTGTACTGTACTCTACTGTTCTATGCTGTACTGTACTGTACTCTACTGTTCTATGCTGTACTGTACTGTACTCTACTGTTCTATGCTGTACTGTACTGAACATTGATGTCCAAAATTAAAAATACAAAATAAATAAAAACATAAATATATTTCTGTGTAATACAGTTAAGAGACCCATGATCTGTAATTGCAAGTCTGTTACTGGATGTAAATCCACATCACCTGCTGTAGTTCAACAACCAAATAATATGTTTTCAAAACTCAAGGTGTGATGTCATAGCTGACACCTCATCCAGCAGACATATTTTTAACATGGTTTAAACGTGGACATAAAAATATATAAAAAGATTTACCCAAAATTATTTGACCAAATTTTGCATCTGCACAGTTCTTCCGGTAAATGTGTTTTTGTAAAATGTTCACTGTGAATTGTTAAAAGTCGTCGTTGTGCATAGAGTTGTATGGTTAAAGTTTAAAATCTGTGTTTTTTTTGTTTGGGAACACATTTTAAGTGAAAAATCTGAGTTTCTTGCCCCATGGCAATACAAACAGTAGAAGAAGAAGAAGAAGAAGAAGTTTTATTTATATAGCGCCTTTCCATAGCTCAAGGTCGCTTTACATTGCACATTACAATACATTCAGAACACACACACATACATCGCAGTCACATAGGATACACACTGCCCAAAATGCATGTATTATTACAGTTTTTTCTCGATTGTTTACACACATTTTCTGAAAGCATGCCTCATATTCTCAGAACTCTACACACAAATCAAAAAACACACACACACAATGGGCAAAACGCCTCACTTCTCCAGCAAAATTAAACTTTACATTCAAAACAATGTTATTTCTTATCAAAATGGTATTTTGTTTTCAAATGACACACACAAACCATCATATGAATAGACATTTATAAGAACCAGTTGAACACTGATGTGCTCAATGTAAAACACTATGATGAATGGAAAACACTTCTTCTCCATTCATCATAATGACTTAGGCCTTTTTTTTGGTTCAGTGTTGCCATTACTACAGACAGTACATACATAAGTGTGTTGTAAAATATTTGAGAATATTGTTTTTATACTCAGAACACACAAAATACACGGTAACAAATATATTTTATTTTTCCCACAAAAACACTGTACACAGTGTACATCCCATTCCCAACCAACACAAAGATGCACATACAGTGCTCTACATACAAAACAGAAGAATTTAATGTATACAGTTACAGTAAAAAAAAAAAAAACTATGCTGCATCCTCTCTTCTGTTGTGGTCTGGCCACAGCACCTCATCCACATCACAAGCAATGTTTTCCCTGGACAAGCAGCGGGGGAAATATCGCCTAGCATGGCGATTCCAGCCATGAAAAGCATCAGCTGCTATATCTCCACATGCGTCTTCCATAGCTTGGAGAAGAGGTATACGCGTTTGTGGATTTCGGTCATACACTTTCCATCTCCAGGCAGAAAAAAATTCCTCAATAGGATTGAGGAATGGAGAATATGGAGGGAGATAAACAACTAAAAAGCGTGGGTGGGCAGTGAACCAGTTACGAACCAGAGCAGCCCTGTGGAAACTTACGTTGTCCCAAATGACAACGTACCTGAGCTGCTCTGGGCCATCTACCTGATCTGGTGGAATGAGTGTGTTGTGTAGGGTGTCCAGGAATGTGATCAGATGGGCGGTGTTGTAGGGGCCAAGGGTAGCATGGTGATGGATGACGCCGTGGTGGGTAATCGCTGCACACATTGTGATGTTCCCTCCGCGCTGGCCAGGGACTTGAACAATGGCACGCTGGCCGATGATATTCCTTCCCCTCTTTCGTCTTTTTGTGAGGTTGAATCCAACCTCATCAATGAAGATGAACTGGTGCTCCACTGCAGCCACCTCTAGCTCAAGGACTCTCTGAAACACACATGACAATATCAGAAATAGACATGGAGTGGTCACTATTGTGAAGCACAATCATTATGATTACAATACTGAAATATGTATAATTTATACAGTGTTGAGAGTATGCATCAATTGTGGGTTTGTATAGGACTCACTTGCACATAGTTATATCGCAATTCTTTGACTCTTTCTGAATTGCGTTCAAATGGCACCCTGTAGACCTGCTTCATCCTGAGATTATTTCTGCGCAAGACACGGTCCAGTGTTGATAAGCTTACCCTATCAATATTTTGAAATATCTCATTGTTTTCTATTATTTTTCTTTGTATTTGCCGTAATGTTATGGCGTTATTTTCTAGGACCGTGTTCATGATTTCAGTTTCCTGTTCAGGAGACAGAACACGTTCCGACCACCTTGTGTTGGTAATCTTTCAGTTCTGCCAAACAAATAGTAAAATACTGTAAATACAAAGTAGGAATACATTTCCCAAATACTTGAAACATACTTTATTTTTACAGTCCTACAGAACAGTCCACAGGCAATACTGTACTACTGTACTCATTGAGTACTGTATTGATATGCAGTACTGCAATTTTCTAGTGAGAGTAGATTTCTTACCTATTCTCATTTCGGAAAGTCCGGATGATGGATGCTACAGTGTACCTGCTCAAATTTGGCTGTACTCTTTGCCCAGCCTCCTCATTGTTAGACCATGGTTGACCACATGATCAACCAAAGTGGCTCGGATCTCATCAGAGATTACGGTCCTTGGCCTTCCTCGTCCTCGCCTCGTCCTTGTCCTCCCCGTCCTACTCCTCTTACTCTCACTCCTCTGGCTCTGCCTCTGTTTCCAATGTTGGCATCCATTGCTCCAAAACAGAAGAGCTCACCTGTTGCCCTTTTATGCTAAAGCTCTGATTGCTAATTGTAAAACTGTGTGACGGGTGTTTGCCCATGTGATGAGTCAGTGTGCATATTTGAATGGCAGTGTGTTCATTGTGAAAACAAGAGATTTTCTGCATGAAAATTGTGCCAAATGCAAAGAATTGTGTGTAGTGTTTTGAAAAAAGTGTGTTTTAGAACTGCAATTTGAGTGTAAAGCAGGAATTGTGCTTGTAGTTTAGCAGAATTGGTTCAGGGGGTTTGTGCATGAGTTACATGTTGTGGTCATTGTGTCTCAAGTACCAGTATTTGTGTGTAAACAATTGAGAAAAACTGTAAGTGAACATTTGAGTCACTTGGATGAAGAGTGTTTTTGGCGATGGATGCAGTAATTGACTTTAATTTGTCAGAGAAAAATTGTAAAAAGCTATTTACAAGCTCCACAGAGCCCGACATAACATGTTGTGGTGGATTTGTGAGTTTGCTAACCATTGCAAAGAGTGATTTGGGCCTGCACTTGGAATTTCTAATGGTAGAGGTGAAATACGAGGATCTTGCATCGTTAAGGGCTGTACGGTGCTTAAGCAAGTGTTCTTTAAAAGCCAAAGAGTGGACAACAAGTCCAGTTTGTTGTCCTCTCCTCCCCCCTCCTCTCCTCTCCTCCCACCTCCTCTCCTCCTCTCCTCCCCCCTCCTCTCCTCTCCTCCCACCTCCTTTCCTCCTCTCTCCTCCCCATCCCCTCCTCTCTCCTCTCCTCCCCTCCTCCTCTCCTCCCCCATCCCCCTCCTCTCTTCCCCCCTCCTCTCCTCTCCTCTCCTCTCCTCCCACCTCCTCTCCTCCTCTCCTCCCCATCCCCTCCTCTCCTCTCCTCCCCTCCTCCTCTCCTCCCCCATCCCCCTCCTCTCCTCCCCCTCCTCTCCTCCCCTCCCTCCTCTCTCTCCCCCTCCTCTCCTCCCCCTCCTCTCTCCCCCCTCTCCTCTCCTCTCCTCTCCTCCCCCATCCCCTCCTCCTCTCCTCCCCCCATCCCCCTCCTCTCCTCCCCCATCCCTCTCCTCTCCTCCCCATCCCCTCCTCTCCTCCCCCCATCCCTCTCCTCCCCCATCCCCTCCTCTCCTCCCCATCCCTCTCCTCTCCTCCCCCATCCCCTCCTCTCCTCCCCATCCCCCTCCTCTCCTCCCCCCATCCCTCTCCTCTCCTCCCCCATCCCCTCCTCTCCTCCCCCATCCCCCTCCTCTCCTCCCCATCCCTCTCCTCTCCTCCCCCATCCCCCTCCTCTCCTCCCCCTCCTCTCCTCTTTGCTTAGATTGTTGTAATCTTTGACTCCCCAGACATCTGGTCCCACCCCCACCCCACCTCACCTCTGACCAATCAACACACCCGGAACACATTGCAGTGTCGGCTTTCAAAAACAACACAGCAGTTAACTACTGCATCCAGAGGTGCAAGAATGTGTGTTCTTGTGTTGTGTGTGTGTGTGTGTGTGTGTGTGTGTGTTATGTGTGTGTGTGTTATGTTTGTGATGTGTGTATTTTGTGTGTGTGTTGTGTGTTGTGTGTGTTGTGTGTGTGTGTTGTATGTGTGTGTGTTGTGTGTGTGTTATGTGTGTGTGTTATGTTTGTGATGTGTGTATTTTGTGTGTGTGTTTTGTGTGTGTGTTATGTGTTTGTGTTGTGTGTTTGTGTGTTATGTTTGTGATGTGTGTATTTTGTGTGTGTGTTTTGTGTGTGTGTTGTGTGTGTGTGTTATGTGTGTGTGTGTTGTGTGTGTGTGTTGTGTGTGTGTGTTATGTTTGTGTTATGTTTGTGATGTGTGTATTGTGTGTGTGTTTTGTGTGTGTGTTGTGTGTATTCTGTGTTATGTGTGTGTTATGTGTGTGTGTGTGTTGTGTGTGTGTTATGTTTGTGATGTGTGTGTGTGTGTTGTGTGTATTGTGTGTATTGTGAATGTGTGTGTATTGTGTGTGTGTGTGTTATGTGTGTGTGTTATGTGTGTGTGTATTATGTGTGTTGTGTGTGTGTTATGTGTGTGTTATGTGTGTGTTATGTGTGTGTGTTGTGTGTGTGTTATGTGTGTGTTATGTGTGTGTGTTATGTGTGTGTTATGTGTGTGTGTATTGTGTGTGTGTGTGTTATGTGTGTGTGTTATGTGTGTGTGTATTATGTGTGATGTGTGTCGTGTGTTGTGAGTGTGTGTGTGTGTATATTGTGTGTTGTGTGTGTGTTGTGTATGAGTTATGTGTGTGTTATGTGTGTGTGTATTATGTGTGTTGTGTGTTGTGTGAGTGTGTGTGTGTATATTGTGTGTGTTGTGTGTGTATTGTGTGTGTTATGTGTGTGTGTGTGTGTGTGTGTGTTGTGAGTGAGTGTGTTGTGAGTGTGTGTGTTGTGAGTGTGTGTATTGTGTGTGTGTGTTGTGAGAGTGTGTGTTATGTGTGTGTGTATTATGTGTGCTGTGTGTTGTGAGTGTGTGTGTATATTGTGTGTGTTGTGTGTATATTGTGTGTGTTATGTGTGTGTGTGTGTGTTGTGAGTGAGTGTGTTGTGAGTGTGTGTGTTGTGAGTGTGTGTATTGTGTGTGTGTGTTGTGTGTTGTGAGTGTGTGTTGTGAGTGTGTGTATTCTATGTGTGTGTTGTGTGTTGTGAGTGTGTGTTTTGTGTGTTGTGAGTGTGTTTGTGTGTGTATTGTATGTGTGTGTGTGTGTGTGTTGTGAGTGAGTGTGTGTGTGTGTTGTGAGTGTGTGTGTTATGTGTGTGTGTTATGTGTGTGTGTATTATGTGTGTTGTGAGTGTGTGAGTGTGTGTGTATTGTGTGTGTTGTGTGTGTATTGTGTGTGTGTGTGTGTTGTGAGTGTGTTGTGAGTGTGTGTGTGTTGTGAGTGAGTGTGTGTATTGTGTGTGTGCGTTGTGTGTTGTGAGTGTGTGTGTGTGTATGGTGTGTGTTGTGAGTGTGTGTGTTGTGAGTGTGTGTATTGTGTGTGTGTGTGTGTTGTGTGTTGTGAGTATGTGTGTTGTGAGTGTGTTTGTGTGTGTGTTGTGTGTTGTGTGTTGTGTGTGTGTGTGTGTGTGTGAGCGTGTGTGTTGTGAGCGTGTGTGTTGTGTGTTGTGAGCATGTGTGTGTGTGTGTATTGTGTGTTGTGAGCGTGTGTGTTGTGTGTTGTGAGTGTGTGTGTTGTGTGTTGAGTGTGTGTATTGTGTGTTGTGAGCGTGTGTATTGTGTGTTGTGTGTTGTGAGTGTGTGTATTGTGTGTTGTGTGTTGTGAGTGTGTGTATTGTGTGTTGTGTGTTGTGAGCGTGTGTGTTGTGTGTTGTGAGTGTGTGTGTTGTGTGTTGTGAGTGTGTGTGTTGTGTGTTGTGAGTGTGTGTATTGTGTGTTGTGTGTTGTGAGTGTGTGTGTTGTGTGTTGTGAGCGTGTGTATTGTGTGTTGTGTGTTGTGAGTGTGTGTATTGTGTGAGCGTGTGTATTGTGTGTGTGTGTGTTGTGTGTTGTGAGCGTGTGTATTGTGTGTTGTGTGTTGTGAGTGTGTGTATTGTGTGTTGTGTGTTGTGAGCGTGTGTATTGTGTGTTGTGTGTTGTGAGTGTGTGTATTGTGTGTTGTGTGTTGTGAGTGTGTGTATTGTGTGTTGTAGTGTGTGTGTGTGTGTTGTGTGTTGTGTGTTGTGGCGTGTGTGTTGTGTGTTGTGTGTGTGTGTGTGTGTGTGTGTGTGTTGTGTGTTGTGAGTGTGTGTGTTGTGTGTTGTGAGTGTGTGTATTGTGTGTGTGTGTGTTGTGTGTTGTGAGTGTGTGTGTTGTGTGTTGTGAGCGTGTGTATTGTGTGTGTGTGTGTTGTGTGTTGTGAGTGTGTGTGTTGTGTGTTGTGAGTGTGTGTATTGTGTGTTGTGAGCGTGTGTGTTGTGTGTTGTGAGTGTGTGTGTTGTGTGTTGTGAGCGTGTGTATTGTGTGTGTGTGTGTTGTGTGTTGTGAGTGTGTGTATTGCGTGTTGTGAGTGTGTGTATTGTGTGTTGTGAGTGTGTGTGTTGTGTGTTGTGAGTGTGTGTGTTGTGTGTTGTGAGTGTGTGTATTGTGTGTTGTGAGCGTGTGTGTTGTGTGTTGTGAGTGTGTGTGTTGTGTGTTGTGAGCGTGTGTATTGTGTGTGTGTTGTGTGTTGTGAGTGTGTGTATTGTGTGTTGTGAGTGTGTGTGTTGTGTGTGTTACCTGAGCATTGTAACGGCTGCAGTAGGGTTTCATGTTTAAAACTATAAAACAACAACACACAGCGGTGTTCAGAAGTTAGCATTCCCCCTGCATGTTTAGACATCTGAGATTAAAAAACGAAATACGACAAGTTAACAACGTTTTGTACGTCGTTTGTCCTTCAGTATTCTCAGGCTTAGTGAGCCTTAAGACCAGTTCCACAAGTCCTTTAGTACGACAGCATACCAATGAATGAGTTGTGAGGTGTAGTAAACTAATGATATGACCCGGTGCATGACACACAGTTCAGCTGTGAACATTTCATGCTGTTACATCAGATGGTATGTATGGCCTATCCTGCTCTAATTAGGCCATCATCTGCATATCCCGGCTGAGTGTGCGTGCTAGTTGTGCATCCCTGAGCATGTGTGTGAAAATGGGCCAGACAGACTCTACTCCAGTGTGATCATTAGGGCATGTTGAGGCCGTGTCTGGCCTGGTGGGGGCACTGGGCGCTGGGGGACAGCAGGAGTATGGGGGGCTGACATCACATCTGCACCACACAGCTCCACACCTCATCACGTCCCAGGAGCAATCCCTGAACCTTGAGATTAGACCTACCGTCACCAAGAGAAACAGCCCCACCATTACGCCTGTCAAACAGTCTACTGTCACTAAGAGAAACCTCCCCCCACACCATTAGTCCTGTCAAACAGCCTGCTGTCACTAAGAGAAACACCCCCTTCATTACTGCTGTCAAACAGACTGCTGTCACTAAGAGAAACCCTCCCACCATTACTGCTGTCAAACAGTCTATTGTCACTAAGAGAAACCCTCCCACCATTACTGCTGTCAAACAGCCTACTGTCAATAAGAGAACCCCCACTACTACTGCTGTCAAACAGCCTGCTGTCAGTAAGAGAACCCCCCACAATTACTGCAGTCAAACAGTCTACTGTCACAAAGAGAAACCCCCACACCATTACTGCTGTCAAACAGTCTACTGTCACTAAGAGAAACCCTCCCACCATTACTGCTGTCAAACAGTCTACTGTCACTATGAGAAACCCCCCACCATTACTGCTGTCAAACAGGCTGCTGTCACTAAGGTAAACCCCCACACCATTACTGCTGTCAAACAGCCTGCTGTCACTAAGAGAAACCCCCACACCATTACTGCTGTCAAACAGTCTACTGTCACTAAGAGAAACCCCCCCTCCATTACTGCTGTCAAACAGCCTACTGTCACTAAGAGAAACCCTCCCACCATTACTGCTGTCAAACAGCCTACTGTCACTATGAGAAACCCCCTCCATTACTGCTGTCAAACAGCCTGCTGTCACTAAGAGAACCCCCCATTACTGCTGTCAAACAGCCTGCTGTCACTAAGAGAAACCCCTCCATTACTGCTGTCAAACAGCCTACTGTAACTAAGAGAAACCCCCACCATTACTGCTGTCAAACAGCCTACTGTCACTAAGAGAAAACACCCTCCATTACTGCTGTCAAACAGCCTGCTGTCACTAAGAGAAACCCCCACCATTACTGCTGTCAAACAGCCTACTGTCACTAAGAGAACCCCCACAATTACTGCAGTCAAACAGTCTACTGTCACTAAGAGAACCCCCACAATTACTGCTGTCAAATAGCCTACTGTCACTAAGAGAAAACACCACTCCATTACTGCTGTCAAACAGCCTGCTGTCACTAAGAGAAACCACCACTCCATTACTGCTGTCAAACAGCCTGCTGTCACTAAGAGAAACCCCCCACCATTACTGCTGTCAAACAGCCTACTGTCACTAAGAGAAACCCCCACACCATTACTGCTGTCAAACAGCCTACTGTCACTAAGAGAATCCCCCACCATTACTGCTGTCAAACAGCCTACTGTCACTAAGAGAATCCCCCCCACCATTACTGCTGTCAAACAGCCTGCTGTCACTAAGAGAAACCCCCACACCATTACTGCTGTCAAACAGCCTACTGTCACTAAGAGAAACCCCCCCTCCATTACTGCTGTCAAACAGCCTACTGTCACTAAGAGAAACCCTCCCACCATTACTGCTGTCAAACAGCCTACTGTCACTAAGAGAAACCCCCCGCCATTACTGCTGTCAAACAATCTACTGTCACTAAGAGAAACCCCCCCCACCATTACTGCTGTCAAACAGCCTGCTGTCACTAAGGTAAACCCCACACCATTACTGCTGTCAAACAGTCTACTGTCACTAAGAGAAACCCCCTCCATTACTGCTGTCAAACAGCCTACTGTCACTAAGAGAAACCCTCCCCATTACTGCTGTCAAACAGCCTGCTGTCACTAAGAGAAACCCCCTCCATTACTGCTGTCAAACAGCCTGCTGTCACTAAGAGAACCCCCATTACTGCTGTCAAACAGCCTGCTGTCACTAAGAGAAACCCCCCCTCCATTACTGCTGTCAAACAGCCTACTGTCACTAAGAGAAACCCCCCACCATTACTGCTGTCAAACAGCCTACTGTCACTAAGAGAAAACACCCCTCCATTACTGCTGTCAAACAGCCTGCTGTCACTAAGAGAAACCCCCACACCATTACTGCTGTCAAACAGTCTACTGTCACTAAGAGAACCCACACACCATTACTGCTGTCAAACAGCCTGCTGTCACAAAGAGAAACCCCCCACAATTACTGCTGTCAAACAGTCTACTGTCACTAAGAGAAACCCCCACACACCATTACTGCTGTCAAACAGCCTGCTGTCACTAAGAGAAACCCCCCCTCCATTACTGCTGTCAAACAGCCTACTGTCACTAAGAGAACCCCCCACTACTACTGCTGTCAAACAGCCTACTGTCACTAAGAGAACCCCCCACAATTACTGCAGTCAAACAGTCTACTGTCACTAAGAGAACCCCCCACAATTACTGCAGTCAAACAGTCTACTGTCACTAAGAGAAACCCCCACACCATTACTGCTGTCAAACAGTCTACTGTCACTATGAGAAACCCCCCACCATTACTGCTGTCAAACAGCCTGCTGTCACTAAGGTAAACCCCACACCATTACTGCTGTCAAACAGCCTACTGTCACTAAGAGAACCCCGCACACCATTACTGCTTTCAAACAGTCTACTGTCACTATGAGAAACCCCCACCATTACTGCTGTCAAACAGCCTGCTGTCACTAAGGTAAACCCGCCCACCATTACTGCTGTCAAACAGCCTACTGTCACTAAGAGAAACCCCTCCATTACCGCTGTCAAACAGCCTGCTGTCACTAAGAGAAACCCCCACCATTACTGCTGTCAAACAGCCTGCTGTCACTAAGAGAAACCCCTCCATTACTGCTGTCAAACAGCCTACTGTCACTAAGAGAACCCCCCCCATTACTGCTGTCAAACAGCCTGCTGTCACTAAGAGAAACCCCTCCATTACTGCTGTCAAACAGCCTACTGTCACTAAGAGAAACCCCTCCATTACTGCTGTCAAACAGCCTACTGTCACTAAGAGAAACCCTCCCACCATTACTGCTGTCAAACAGCCTACTGTCACTAAGAGAAACCCCGCCATTACTGCTGTCAAACAATCTACTGTCACTAAGAGAAACCCCCCACCATTACTGCTGTCAAACAGCCTGCTGTCACTAAGGTAAACCCCCACACCATTACTGCTGTCAAACAGTCTACTGTCACTAAGAGAAACCCCCCCTCCATTACTGCTGTCAAACAGCCTACTGTCACTAAGAGAAACCCTCCCACCATTACTGCTGTCAAACAGCCTACTGTCACTAAGAGAAACCCCTCCATTACTGCTGTCAAACAGCCTGCTGTCACTAAGAGAACCCCCATTACTGCTGTCAAACAGCCTGCTGTCACTAAGAGAAACCCCTCCATTACTGCTGTCAAACAGCCTACTGTCACTAAGAGAAACCCCCACCATTACTGCTGTCAAACAGCCTACTGTCACTAAGAGAAAACACCCTCCATTACTGCTGTCAAACAGCCTGCTGTCACTAAGAGAAACCCCACACCATTACTGCTGTCAAACAGTCTACTGTCACTAAGAGAACCCACACACCATTACTGCTGTCAAACAGCCTGCTGTCACAAAGAGAAACCCCCACAATTACTGCTGTCAAACAGTCTACTGTCACTAAGAGAAACCCCACACACCATTACTGCTGTCAAACAGCCTGCTGTCACTAAGAGAAACCCCCTCCATTACTGCTGTCAAACAGCCTACTGTCACTAAGAGAACCCCCCACTACTACTGCTGTCAAACAGCCTACTGTCACTAAGAGAACCCCCCACAATTACTGCAGTCAAACAGTCTACTGTCACTAAGAGAACCCCCCACAATTACTGCAGTCAAACAGTCTACTGTCACTAAGAGAAACCCCCACACCATTACTGCTGTCAAACAGTCTACTGTCACTATGAGAAACCCCCCACCATTACTGCTGTCAAACAGCCTGCTGTCACTAAGGTAAACCCCACACCATTACTGCTGTCAAACAGCCTACTGTCACTAAGAGAACCCCCCGCACACCATTACTGCTTTCAAACAGTCTACTGTCACTATGAGAAACCCCCCACCATTACTGCTGTCAAACAGCCTGCTGTCACTAAGGTAAACCCGCCCACCATTACTGCTGTCAAACAGCCTACTGTCACTAAGAGAAACCCCCTCCATTACCGCTGTCAAACAGCCTGGTGTCACTAAGAGAAACCCCCACCATTACTGCTGTCAAACAGCCTGCTGTCACTAAGAGAAACCCCTCCATTACTGCTGTCAAACAGCCTACTGTCACTAAGAGAACCCCCCATTACTGCTGTCAAACAGCCTGCTGTCACTAAGAGAAACCCCCTCCATTACTGCTGTCAAACAGCCTACTGTCACTAAGAGAACCCCTCCATTACTGCTGTCAAACAGCCTGCTGTCACTAAGAGAAACCCCCACCATTACTGCTGTCAAACAGCCTACTGTCACTAAGAGAAACCCCCCACACCATTACTGCTGTCAAACAGCCTACTGTCACTAAGAGAATCCCCCCACCATTACTGCTGTCAAACATCCTGCTGTCACTAAGAGAAACCCCCACCATTACTGCTGTCAAACAGCCTGCTGTCACTAAGAGAAACCCCGCCATTACTGCTGTCAAACAATCTACTGTCACTAAGAGAAACCCCCACACCATTACTGCTGTCAAACAGCCTGCTGTCACTAAGAGAAACCCCCACACCATTACTGCTGTCAAACAGCCTACTGTCACTAAGAGAATCCCCCACCATTACTGCTGTCAAACAGTCTACTGTCACTATGAGAAACCCCCACCATTACTGCTGTCAAACAGCCTGCTGTCACTAAGGTAAACCCCCACCATTACTGCTGTCAAACAGCCTGCTGTCACTAAGAGAAACCCCGCCATTACTGCTGTCAAACAATCTACTGTCACTAAGAGAAACCCCCACACCATTACTGCTGTCAAACAGCCTACTATCACTAAGAGAAACCCCTCCATTACTGCTGTCAAACAGCCTACTATCACTAAGAAAACCCCCACCATTACTGCTGTCAAACAGCCTACTGTCACTAAGAGAAAACACCCCTCCATTACTGCTGTCAAACAGCCTGCTGTCACTAAGAGAAACCCCCACCATTACTGCTGTCAAACAGTCTACTGTCACTATGAGAAACCCCCACCATTACTGCTGTCAAACAGCCTGCTGTCACTAAGGTAAACCCCACACCATTACTGCAGTCAAACAGTCTACTGTCACTAAGAGAACCCCCCACAATCACTGCAGTCAAACAGTCTACTGTCACTAAGAGAAACCCCCTCCATTTCTGCTGTCAAACAGTCTACTGTCAATATGAGAAACCCCCCCTCCATTTCTGCTGTCAAACAGACTACTGTCACTAAGAGAAACCCCCTCCCCATTACTGCTGTCAAACAGCCTGCTGTCACTAAGAGAAACCCCCCCTCCATTACTGCTGTCAAACAGCCTACTGTCACTAAGAGAAACCCCCCACCATTACTGCTGTCAAACAGCCTGCTGTCACTAAGAGAAACCACCACTCCATTACTGTTGTCAAACAGCCTGCTGTCACTAAGAGAAACCCCCCACCATTACTGCTGTCAAACAGCCTACTGTCACTAAGAGAAACCCCCCACACCATTACTGCTGTCAAACAGCCTGCTGTCACTAAGAGAAACCCCCCACAATTACTGCAGTCAAACAGCCTGCTGTCACTAAGAGAAACCCCCCGCCATTACTGCTGTCAAACAATCTACTGTCACTAAGAGAAACCACCCACACCATTACTGCTGTCAAAGAGCCTACTGTCACTAAGAGAATCCCCCCCACCATTACTGCTGTCAAACAGTCTACTGTCACTATGAGAAACCCCCCACCATTACTGCTGTCAAACAGCCTGCTGTCACTAAGGTAAACCCCCACACCATTACTGCTGTCAAAGAGCCTACTGTCACTAAGAGAATCCCCCCACCATTACTGCTGTCAAACAGCCTACTGTCACTAAGAGAAACCCCCACACCATTACTGCTGTCAAACAGCCTACTGTCACTAAGAGAATCCCCCACCATTACTGCTGTCAAACAGTCTACTGTCACTATGAGAAACCCCCACCATTACTGCTGTCAAACAGTCTACTGTCACTGAGAGAAACCCCCACCATTACTGCTGTCAAACAGCCTACTGTCACTAAGAGAAACCCCCACACCATTACTGCTGTCAAACAGCCTGCTGTCACTAAGAGAAACCCCCTCCATTACTGCTGTCAAACAGCCTGCTGTCACTAAGAGAACCCCCATAAGAGAATCCCCACTATTACAGCTGTCAAACAGCCTGCTGTCACTAAGGTAAACCCCCCCACCATTACTGCTGTCAAACAGCCTGCTAACAGCTTCATCACGCTGGGTTCCATGGCCCTGAAGGTTCCGCCGTCCCTTTACCAACAGCCCGGACAATGTGACTTTTATCAATATATTCAGCTCTATATACTCTCAGATTCGAAAATGCTAATTAGAATCAAGGTAGACATAATGTAAAACTACAAATCCCTGCAAGCTCCTTCACATCATCTCTAGCTGACAGCTAACAGGTATTGTGAAGACAGTTCACAGAATTGTTCATGTATTACTACATTTAACTAACATTAGACAGTTCGTCCAGAGATTTACACGGTTATCAAAACGTCACGCTACACAAAACACAGCCATTATTAAATGAATGGTGGGAAAATTATTGGAACCATTTCCTTGTTTGACCACTAGGTTTTATGGGAATTATGACTAATACTGTGGTTACCCTACAGTACTGCAGCCTGTTGATTCATGAGGACCTACAGGATTCAACCTCTGAGAAGTGAGTCAGTTCGTACCCCCAGAGACAAACAAGGTGCTGGGGTCTCTCACATCCTGGAAGTGCCTGAACCTGCGATAGAACGTACCCCAAGAGGGGGAGAGAGAGAGAGAGAGAGAGAGAGAGAGAGAGAGAGAGAGAGAGAGAGAGAGAGAGAGAAATGGACAGCAACAGAGAGAGAGAGAGGAGAGGGAGAGAGGTGAGCTCCTTCCAACGTGCAGCTCCCTCCTCCAGACAGACGTTCTCAACAGCTGTTGTACCACACCAGGTGGATCAACCATGTGGAATTAAATAACCTGCTCGTTAATACCTGCTACAGCAGGTAAAAGCTTCTTCATACTTTTCACAACCTGCTTCTTCTTGTTCTTCCAGTACGAAAGCAGCCAATCTGCTCGCATCACAAGCAATTAATTTAAATTACTTTTAAAAGGATGTTTACAGAATGTTTTTTTGTCATTTATCTGAGCATAAGGAGGGATTGTAAGGTTTGACACATAGAGAGACACACAGCAGGCAGTCCTGGAACAGATCCAGCAGCAGAAAACCTCATTATACTTATTACTGAAGATGTGAATGTGGATTAGTGTCTGTCTGTCTAGCACCTACCAACATGTAACTGTGCAGCTTCACTGATAAGTGGACATAACGTCCTGAGTCTGAGTGTACACCGCATTAAGAACAACTTCCCACTATTGACTTGCACCCCCGCCCCCCTCCCCTCAGAACAACCTCAATTTGTCATGGGCGTGGACTCTACAAAGTGTTGAAAGCGTTCCACAGGGATGCTGGCCCATGTTGACGCCAATGCTTCCCACAGTTGGAGGTCCTTTGGGTGGAGGACCATTCTTGATACACACAGGAAACTGTTGAAAAAAACACAGCCGTGTTGCAGTTGTTGACACAAACCGGTTGACCTGGCACCTACTACCAAACCCCATTCAACTCTGAAGAAAACACATAGGCAACCATGTCTCAGTTATCTCAAGGTATAAAAATACTTCTATAACCTGTCTCCTCCAATTCATCTACACTTAATGAAGTGGATTCAATAAGACATCAATAAGGGATCCTAGGTTTCACCTGGATTCACCAGGTCAGTCTATGTAATGGAAAAAGCAGGTGTTCATAATGTTGTGTACACTGTAGATGGCTCACAGCTTTAGAACTAACCTACCTGGTGAGGTTGGGACAGCTTTAGAACTATCCGACCTGGTGAGGTTGGGACAGCTTTAGAACTGACCTACCTGGTGAGGTTGGGACAGCTTTAGAACTAACCTACCTGGTGAGGTTGGGAATGCTTTAGAACTGACCTACCTGGTGAGGTTGGGACAGCTTTAGAACTGACCTACCTTGTGAGGTTAGGACAGCTATAGAACTAACAAATCTGGAGAGGTTGGGACAGCTTTAGAACTAACCTACCTAGTGAGGTTGGGACAGCTTTAGAACTAACCTACCTGGTGAGGTTGGGAATGCTTTAGAACTGACCTACGTGGTGAGGTTGGGACAGCTTTAGAACTAACATACCTGGTGAGGTTGGGAATGCTTTAGAACGAACCTACCTGGTGAGGTTAGGACAGCTTTAGAACTGACCAACCTGGTGAGGTTAGGACAGCTATAGAACTAACAAATCTGGAGAGGTTGGGACAGCTTTAGAACTAATCTACCTGGTTAAGTTGGGACAGCTTAAGAACGAACCTACCTGGTGAGGTTGGGACAGCTTTAGAACTAACCTACCTGGTGAGGTTGGGACAGCTTTAGAACTAACCTACCTAGCGAGGTTTGGACAGCTTTAGAACTAACCTACCTAGCGAGGTTGGGACAGCTTTAGATTTCACCTGCTTGGTGAGGTTGGGACAGCTTTAGAAATAACCTACCTGGTGAGGTTGGGACAGCATTAGAACTAACCTACCTGATGAGGTTGGGACAGCATTAGAACTAACTTACCTGGTTAGGTTGGGAAAGCGTTAGATTTCACCAAACTGGTGAGGTTGGGAAAGCTTATAACTAACCTACCTGGTGAGGTTGGGACGGCTTTAGACTTGACCTAATTGGTGAGGTTGGGACAGCTTTAGAACATACCTACCTGGTGAGGTTGGGACAGCTTTAGAACGAACCTACCTGGTGAGGTTGGGACAGCTTCAGAACTAACCTACCTAGTGAGGTTTGGACAGCTTTAGAGCTTACATGCTTGGTGAGGTTTGGACAGCATTATAACTAACCTACCTGGTTAGGTTGGGACAGCTTTAGAACGGACCTACCTAGCGAGGTTTGGACAGCTTTAGAGCTTACATGCTTGGTGAGGTTGTGACAGCTTCAGAACTAACCTACCTGGTGAGGTTGGGAGAGTTTTAGATCTTACCTGCCTGGTGAGGTTTGGACAGCTTTAGAACTGACCTACCTGGTGAGTTTGGGACAGCTTTAGAACTAACATACCTCGTGAGGTTGGGACAGCTTTAGAACTAACCTACCTTGTGAGGTGTGGGGCAGCTTTATAACTAACCTACCTGGTGAGGTTGGGACAGCATTAAAACTAACCTACCTAGTGAGGTTGGGAAAGCTTTAGAACTAACCTACCGCATGAGATTGGGACAGCTTTAGAACTAACCTACCTGGTGAGGATGGGACAGCTTTAAAACTAACCTACCGCTTGAGGTTGGGACAGCTTTAGAACTAACCTACCGCTTGAGGTTGGGACAGCTTTAGAACTAACATACCTTGTAAGTTTGAGGCAGGATTAGAACTAACCTACCTGTTGAGGTTGGGACAGCTTTAGAACTAACCTACTTGGTGAGGTTGGGACAGCTTTAGAGCTACCCTACCAGGTGAGGTTGAGACAGCTTTAGAACTAACCTACCTAGTGAGGTTGGGACATCTTTAGAACTAACCTACCTGGCGAGGTTGGGAATAATTTAGAACGAACCTACCTGGTGAGGTTGGGAAAGATTTAGAACTGACCTACCTTGTGAGGTTGGGACAGCTTTAGAACTAACCTACCTAGTGAGGTTGGGACATCTTTAGAACTAACCTACCTGGTGAGGTTGGGAATGCTTTAGAACCGACCTACCTGGTGAGGTTGGGACAGCTTTAGAACTGACCTACCTTGTGAGGTTGGGACAGCTTTAGAACTAACCTACCTGGTGAGGTTGGGACAGCTTCAGAACTAATCTACCTGGTTAAGTTGGGACAGCTTAAGAACGAACCTACCTGGTGAGGTTGGGACAGCTTTAGAACTAACCTACCTGGTGAGGTTGGGAATGCTTTAGAACTAACCTACCTAGCGAGGTTGGGACAGCTTTAGATCTCACCTGCTTGGTGAGTTTGGGACAGCTTTAGAACTGACCTACCTGGTGAGGTTGGGACAGCTTTAGAACTAACCTACCTGGTGAGGTTGGGACAGCTTTAGAACTAATCTACCTGGTTAAGTTGGGACAGCTTAAGAACGAACCTACCTGGTGAGGTTGGGACAGCTTTAGAACTAACCTATCTAGCGAGGTTTGGACAGCTTTAGAACTAACCAACCTAGCGAGGTTGGGACAGCTTTAGATCTCACCTGCTCGGTGAGTTTGGGACAGCTTTAGAACTGACCTACCTGGTGAGGTTGGGACATCTATAGAACTAACCTACCTGGTGAGGTTGGGAAAGCTTTAGAAATAACCTACCTGGTGAGGTTGGGACAGCATTAGAACTAACCTACCTGATGTGGTTGGGACAGCATTAGAACTAACTTACCTGGTTAGGTTGGGACAGCGTTAGATTTCACCAAACTGGTGAGGTTGGGAAAGGTTATGACTAACCTACCTGGTGAGGTTGGGACGGCTTTAGACTCTGACCTAATTGGTGAGGTTGGGACAGCTTTAGAACAAACCTACCTGGTGAGGTTGGGACAGCTTTAGAACGAACCTACCTGGTGAGGTTGGGACAGCTTCAGAACTAACCTACCTAGCGAGGTTTGGACAGCTTTAGAGCTTACATGCTTGGTGAGGTCTGGACAGCATTATAACTAACCTACCTGGTTAGGTTGGGACAGCTTTAGAACGGACCTACCAAGTGAGGTTTGGACAGCTTTACAGCTTACATGCTTGGAGAGGTTGTGACAGCTTCAGAACTAACCTACTTGGTGAGGTTGAGACAGCTTTAGAACTAACCTACCTAGTGAGGTTGGGACATCTTTAGAACTAACCTACCTGGCGAGGTTGGGAATAATTTAGAACGAACCTACCAGGTGAGGTTGGGAAAGCTTCAGAACTAATCTACCTGGTTAAGTTGGGACAGCTTAAGAACGAACCTACCTGGTGAGGTTGGGACAGCTTTAGAACTAACCTACCTGGTGAGGTTGGGAATGCTTTAGAACTAACCTACCTAGCGAGGTTGGGACAGCTTTAGATCTCACCTGCTTGGTGAGTTTGGGACAGCTTTAGAACTGACCTACCTGGTGAGGTTGGGACAGCTTTAGAACTAACCTACCTGGTGAGGTTGGGACAGCTTTAGAACTAATCTACCTGGTTAAGTTGGGACAGCTTAAGAACGAACCTACCTGGTGAGGTTGGGACAGCTTTAGAACTAACCTATCTAGCGAGGTTTGGACAGCTTTAGAACTAACCAACCTAGCGAGGTTGGGACAGCTTTAGATCTCACCTGCTCGGTGAGTTTGGGACAGCTTTAGAACTGACCTACCTGGTGAGGTTGGGACATCTATAGAACTAACCTACCTGGTGAGGTTGGGAAAGCTTTAGAAATAACCTACCTGGTGAGGTTGGGACAGCATTAGAACTAACCTACCTGATGTGGTTGGGACAGCATTAGAACTAACTTACCTGGTTAGGTTGGGACAGCGTTAGATTTCACCAAACTGGTGAGGTTGGGAAAGGTTATGACTAACCTACCTGGTGAGGTTGGGACGGCTTTAGACTTGACCTAATTGGTGAGGTTGGGACAGCTTTAGAACAAACCTACCTGGTGAGGTTGGGACAGCTTTAGAACGAACCTACCTGGTGAGGTTGGGACAGCTTCAGAACTAACCTACCTAGCGAGGTTTGGACAGCTTTAGAGCTTACATGCTTGGTGAGGTTTGGACAGCATTATAACTAACCTACCTGGTTAGGTTGGGACAGCTTTAGAACGGACCTACCAAGTGAGGTTTGGACAGCTTTACAGCTTACATGCTTGGAGAGGTTGTGACAGCTTCAGAACTAACCTACTTGGTGAGGTTGAGACAGCTTTAGAACTAACCTACCTAGTGAGGTTGGGACATCTTTAGAACTAACCTACCTGGCGAGGTTGGGAATAATTTAGAACGAACCTACCAGGTGAGGTTGGGAAAGCTTTAGAACTGACCTACCTGGTGAGGTTGGGACAGCTTTAGAACTAACCTACCTAGTGAGGTTGGGACATCTTTAGAACTAACCTACCTGGTGAGGTTGGGAATGCTTTAGAACTGACCTACCTGGTGAGGTTGGGACAGCTTTAGAACTGACCTACCTTGTGAGGTTGGGACAGCTTTAGAGCTAACCTACCAGGTGAGGTTGAGACAGCTTTAGAACTAACCTACCTAGTGAGGTTGGGACATCTTTAGAACTAACCTACCTGGCGAGGTTGGGAATAATTTAGAACGAACCTACCAGGTGAGGTTGGGAAAGCTTTAGAACTGACGTACCTGGTTAGGTTGGGACAGCTTCAGAACTAACCTACCTGGTTAGGTTGGGACAGCGTTAGACTTCACCAAACTGGTGAGGTTGGGAAAGCTTATAACTAACCTACCTTGTGAGGTTGAGAATGGTTTAGAACATGCCTTTCTGGTGAGGTTGGGACAGCATTAGAACTAACCTACCGCTTGAGGTTGGGACAGCTTTAGAACTAACCAAACGCTTGAGGTTGGGACAGCTTTAGAACTAACCTACCTTGTAAGTTTGAGGCAGGATTAGAACTAACCTACCTGTTGAGGTTGGGACAGCTTCACAAAAAACCTACCTTGTGTGGTTGGGACAGCTTTAGAACTAACCTACTTGGTGAGGTTGGGACAGCTTTAGAGGTAACCTACCAGGTGAGGTTGAGACAGCTTTAGAACTAACCTACCTAGTGAGGTTGGGACATCTTTAGAACTAACCTACCTGGTGAGGTTGGGAATAATTTAGAACGAACCTACCAGGTGAGGTTGGGAAAGCTTTAGAACTGACCTACCTGGTGAGGTTGGGACAGCTTTAGATCTCACCTGCTTGGTGAGTTTGGGACAGCTTTACAACTGACCTACCTGGTGAGGTTGGGACAGCTTTAGAACTAACCTACCTGGTGAGGTTGGGACAGCTTTAGAACTAATCTACCTGGTTAAGTTGGGACAGCTTAAGAACGAACCTACCTGGTGAGGTTGGGACAGCTTTAGAACTAACCTATCTAGCGAGGTTTGGACAGCTTTAGAACTAACCAACCTAGCGAGGTTGGGACAGCTTTAGATCTCACCTGCTCGGTGAGTTTGGGACAGCTTTAGAACTGACCTACCTGGTGAGGTTGGGACATCTATAGAACTAACCTACCTGGTGAGGTTGGGAAAGCTTTAGAAATAACCTACCTGGTGAGGTTGGGACAGCATTAGAACTAACCTACCTGATGTGGTTGGGACAGCATTAGAACTAACTTACCTGGTTAGGTTGGGACAGCGTTAGATTTCACCAAACTGGTGAGGTTGGGAAAGGTTATGACTAACCTACCTGGTGAGGTTGGGACGGCTTTAGACTTGACCTAATTGGTGAGGTTGGGACAGCTTTAGAACAAACCTACCTGGTGAGGTTGGGACAGCTTTAGAACGAACCTACCTGGTGAGGTTGGGACAGCTTCAGAACTAACCTACCTAGCGAGGTTTGGACAGCTTTAGAGCTTACATGCTTGGTGAGGTTTGGACAGCATTATAACTAACCTACCTGGTTAGGTTGGGACAGCTTTAGAACGGACCTACCAAGTGAGGTTTGGACAGCTTTACAGCTTACATGCTTGGAGAGGTTGTGACAGCTTCAGAACTAACCTACTTGGTGAGGTTGAGACAGCTTTAGAACTAACCTACCTAGTGAGGTTGGGACATCTTTAGAACTAACCTACCTGGCGAGGTTGGGAATAATTTAGAAACGAACCTACCAGGTGAGGTTGGGAAAGCTTTAGAACTGACCTACCTGGTGAGGTTGGGACAGCTTTAGAACTAACCTACCTAGTGAGGTTGGGACATCTTTAGAACTAACCTACCTGGTGAGGTTGGGAATGCTTTAGAACTGACCTACCTTGTGAGGTTGGGACAGCTTTAGAACTGACCTACCTTGTGAGGTTGGGACAGCTTTAGAGCTAACCTACCAGGTGAGGTTGAGACAGCTTTAGAACTAACCTACCTAGTGAGGTTGGGACATCTTTAGAACTAACCTACCTGGCGAGGTTGGGAATAATTTAGAACGAACCTACCAGGTGAGGTTGGGACAGCTTCAGAACTAACCTACCTGGTTAGGTTGGGACAGCGTTAGACTTCACCAAACTGGTGAGGTTGGGAAAGCTTATAACTAACCTACCTTGTGAGGTTGAGAATGGTTTAGAACATGCCTTTCTGGTGAGGTTGGGACAGCATTAGAACTAACCTACCGCTTGAGGTTGGGACAGCTTTAGAACTAACCAAACGCTTGAGGTTGGGACAGCTTTAGAACTAACCTACCTTGTAAGTTTGAGGCAGGATTAGAACTAACCTACCTGTTGAGGTTGGGACAGCTTCACAAAAAACCTACCTTGTGTGGTTGGGACAGCTTTAGAACTAACCTACTTGGTGAGGTTGGGACAGCTTTAGAGGTAACCTACCAGGTGAGGTTGAGACAGCTTTAGAACTAACCTACCTAGTGAGGTTGGGACATCTTTAGAACTAACCTACCTGGTGAGGTTGGGAATAATTTAGAACGAACCTACCAGGTGAGGTTGGGAAAGCTTTAGAACTGACCTACCTGGTGAGGTTGGGACAGCTTTAGAACTAACCTACCTGGTTAGGTTGGGACAGCTTCAGAACTAACCTACCTGGTGAGGTTGGGAAAGCTTATAACTAACATACCTTGTGAGGTTGAGAATGGTTTAGAACATGCCTTTCTGGTGAGGTTGGGACAGCATTAGAACTAACCTACCTGGTTAGGTTGGGACGGCTTTAGACCTGACCTAATTGGTGAGGTTGGGACAGCTTTAGAGCATACCTACCTGGTGAGGTTGGGACAGCTTTAGAACGAACCTACCTGGTGAGGTTGGGACAGCTTCAGAACTAACCTACCTAGCGAGGTTTGGACAGCTTTAGAGCTTACATGCTTGGTGAGGTTTGGACTGCATTATAACTAACCTACCTGGTTAGGTTGGGACAGCTTTAGAACGGACCTACCTAGCGAGGTTTGGACAGCTTTAGAGCTTACATGCTTGGTGAGGTTGTGACAGCTTCAGAACTAACCTACCTGGTGAGGTTGGGAGAGTTTTCAATCTTTCCTGCCTGGTGAGGTTTGGACAGCTTTAGAACTGACCTACCTGGTGAGTTTGGGACAGCTTTAGAACTAACATACCTCGTGAGGTTGGGACAGCTTTAGAACTAACCTACCTTGTGAGGTGTGGGGCAGCTTTATAACTAACCTACCTGGTGAGGTTGGGACAGCATTCAAACTAACCTACCTAGTGAGGTTGGGAAAGCTTTAGAACTAACCTACCGCATGAGATTGGGACAGCTTTAGAACTAACCTACCGCTTGAGGTTGGGACAGCTTTAGAACTAACCTACGTTGTAAGTTTGAGGCAGGATTAGAACTAACCTACCTGTTGAGGTCGGGACAGCTTCAGAAAAAACCTACCTGGTGAGGTTGGGACAGCTTTAGAACTAACCTACTTGGTGAGGTTGGGACAGCTTTAGAGCTAACCTACCAGGTGAGGTTGAGACAGCTTTAGAACTAACCTACCTAGTGAGGTTGGGACATCTTTAGAACTAACCTACCTGGCGAGGTTGGGAATAATTTAGAACGAACCTACCAGGTGAGGTTGGGAAAGCTTTAGAACTGACCTAACTGGTGAGGTTGGGACAGCTTTAGAACTAATCTACCTGGTTAGGTTGGGACAGCTTCAGAACGAACCTACCTGGTTAGGTTGGGACAGCGTTAGACTTCACCAAACTGGTGAGGTTGGGAAAGCTTATATCTAACCTACCTTGTGAGGTTGAGAATGGTTTAGAACATGCCTTTCTGGTGAGGTTGGGACAGCATTAGAACTGACCTACCGCTTGAGGTTGGGACAGCTTTAGAACTAACCTACCGCTTGAGGTTGGGACAGCTTTAGAACTAACCTACCTTGTGAGTTTGAGGCAGGATTAGAACTAACCTACCTGTTGAGGTTGGGACAGCTTCAGAAAAAACCTACCTTGTGAGGTTGGGACAGCTTATAACTAACCTACCTTGTGAGGTTGAGAATGGTTTAGAACATGCCTTTCTGGTGAGGTTGGGACAGCATTAGAACTAACCTACCTGGTTAGGTTGGGACAGCTTCAGAACTAACCTACCTGGTGAGGTTGGGACGGCTTTAGACTTGACCTAATTGGTGAGGTTGGGACAGCTTTAGAACATACCTACCTGGTGAGGTTGGGACACCTTTAGAACTAACCTACCGCTTGAGGTTGGGACAGCTTTAGAACTAACCTACGTTGTAAGTTTGAGGCAGGATTAGAACTAACCTACCTGTTGAGGTCGGGACAGCTTCAGAAAAAACCTACCTGGTGAGGTTGGGACAGCTTTAGAACTAACCTACTTGGTGAGGTTGGGACAGCTTTAGAGCTAACCTACCAGGTGAGGTTGAGACAGCTTTAGAACTAACCTACCTAGTGAGGTTGGGACATCTTTAGAACTAACCTACCTGGCGAGGTTGGGAATAATTTAGAACGAACCTACCAGGTGAGGTTGGGAAAGCTTTAGAACTGACCTAACTGGTGAGGTTGGGACAGCTTTAGAACTAATCTACCTGGTTAGGTTGGGACAGCTTCAGAACGAACCTACCTGGTTAGGTTGGGACAGCGTTAGACTTCACCAAACTGGTGAGGTTGGGAAAGCTTATATCTAACCTACCTTGTGAGGTTGAGAATGGTTTAGAACATGCCTTTCTGGTGAGGTTGGGACAGCATTAGAACTGACCTACCGCTTGAGGTTGGGACAGCTTTAGAACTAACCTACCGCTTGAGGTTGGGACAGCTTTAGAACTAACCTACCTTGTGAGTTTGAGGCAGGATTAGAACTAACCTACCTGTTGAGGTTGGGACAGCTTCAGAAAAAACCTACCTTGTGAGGTTGGGACAGCTTATAACTAACCTACCTTGTGAGGTTGAGAATGGTTTAGAACATGCCTTTCTGGTGAGGTTGGGACAGCATTAGAACTAACCTACCTGGTTAGGTTGGGACAGCTTCAGAACTAACCTACCTGGTGAGGTTGGGACGGCTTTAGACTTGACCTAATTGGTGAGGTTGGGACAGCTTTAGAACATACCTACCTGGTGAGGTTGGGACACCTTTAGAACTAACCTACCGCTTGAGGTTGGGACAGCTTTAGAACTAACCTACGTTGTAAGTTTGAGGCAGGATTAGAACTAACCTACCTGTTGAGGTCGGGACAGCTTCAGAAAAAACCTACCTGGTGAGGTTGGGACAGCTTTAGAACTAACCTACTTGGTGAGGTTGGGACAGCTTTAGAGCTAACCTACCAGGTGAGGTTGAGACAGCTTTAGAACTAACCTACCTAGTGAGGTTGGGACATCTTTAGAACTAACCTACCTGGCGAGGTTGGGAATAATTTAGAACGAACCTACCAGGTGAGGTTGGGAAAGCTTTAGAACTGACCTAACTGGTGAGGTTGGGACAGCTTTAGAACTAATCTACCTGGTTAGGTTGGGACAGCTTCAGAACGAACCTACCTGGTTAGGTTGGGACAGCGTTAGACTTCACCAAACTGGTGAGGTTGGGAAAGCTTATATCTAACCTACCTTGTGAGGTTGAGAATGGTTTAGAACATGCCTTTCTGGTGAGGTTGGGACAGCATTAGAACTGACCTACCGCTTGAGGTTGGGACAGCTTTAGAACTAACCTACCGCTTGAGGTTGGGACAGCTTTAGAACTAACCTACCTTGTGAGTTTGAGGCAGGATTAGAACTAACCTACCTGTTGAGGTTGGGACAGCTTCAGAAAAAACCTACCTTGTGAGGTTGGGACAGCTTATAACTAACCTACCTTGTGAGGTTGAGAATGGTTTAGAACATGCCTTTCTGGTGAGGTTGGGACAGCATTAGAACTAACCTACCTGGTTAGGTTGGGACAGCTTCAGAACTAACCTACCTGGTGAGGTTGGGACGGCTTTAGACTTGACCTAATTGGTGAGGTTGGGACAGCTTTAGAACATACCTACCTGGTGAGGTTGGGACACCTTTAGAACAAACCTACCTGGTGAGGTTGGGACAGCTTCAGAACTAACATACCTAGCGAGGTTTGGACAGCTTTAGAGCTTACATGCTTGGTGAGGTTTGGACAGCATTATAACTAACCTACCTGGTTAGGTTGGGACAGCTTTAGAATGGACCTACCTAGCGAGGTTTGGACAGCTTTAGAAATTACATGCTTGGTGAGGTTGTGACAGCTTCAGAACTAACCTACCTGGTGAGGTTGGGAGAGTTTTAGATCTTACCTGCCTGGTGAGGTTTGGACACCTTTAGAACTGACCTACCTGGTGAGTTTGGGACAGCTTAAGAACTAACATACCTCGTGAGGTTGGGACAGCTTTAGAACTAACCTACCTTGTGAGGTGTGGGGCAGCTTTATAACTAATCTACCTGGTGTGTTGGGACAGCATTAAAACTAACCTACCTAGTGAGGTTGGGAAAGCTTTGGAACTAACCTACCGCATGAGATTGGGACAGCTTTAGAACTAACCTACCTGGTGAGGTTGGGACAGCTTTAGAACTAACCTACCTGGTGAGGATGGGACAGCTTTAGAACTAATCTACCGCTTGAGGTTGGGACAGCTTTAGAACTAATCTACCGCTTGAGGTTGGGACAGCTTTAGAACTAACCTACCTTGTAAGTTTGAGGCAGGATTAGAACTAACCTACCTGTTGAGGTTGGGACAGCTTCAGAAAAAAACTACCTGGTGAGGTTGGGACAGCTTTAGAACTAACCTACTTGGTGAGGTTGGGACAGCTTTAGAAAAAACCTACCAGGTGAGGTTGGGAAAGCTTTAGAACTGACCTAACTGGTGAGGTTGGGACAGCTTCAGAAAAAAACTACCTGGTGAGGTTGGGACAGCTTTAGAACTAACCTACTTGGCGAGGTTGGGAATAATTTAGAACGAACCTACCAGGTGAGGTTGGGAAAGCTTTAGAACTGACCTAACTGATGAGGTTGGGACAGCTTCAGAACTAACCTACCTGGTGAGGTTGGGACAGCTTTAGAACTGACCTACCTGGAGAGGTTGGGAGAGTTTTAGAATTAACCTACCTGGTGAGGTTGGAACAGCATTAGTCTTGACCTAACTGGTGAGGTTGGGACAGCTTTAGAACTAACCTACCTGGTAAGGTTGGGAATACTTTAGAACTTACCTACCTGGTGAGGTTGGGAAAGCTTTAGAACTGACCTACCTGGTGAGGGTGGGACAGCTTTAGAACTAACCTACCTGGTGAGGTTAGGACATCTTTAGAACTAAATTACCTGGCGAGGTTGGGAATAATTTAGAACGAACCTACCAGGTGAGGTTGGGAAAGCTTTAGAACTAACCTACCTGGTTAGGTTGGGACAGCTTCAGAACTAACCTACCTGGTGAGGTTGGGACAGCTTTAGAACTGACCTACCTGGAGAGGTTGGGAGAGTTTTAGAATTAACCTACCTGGTGAGGTTGGGACATCTTTAGAGCTTAACTGCTTGGTGTGGTTTGGACAGCTTTAGAGCTTACCTGCTTGGTGAGGTTTGGACAGCATAAGAACTGACCTACCTGGTGAGTTTGGGACAGCTTTAGAACATACCTACCTGGTGAGGTTGGGACAGCTTTAGAGCTAACTTAACAGAGTGTTTGGGACAGCTTTAGAACTGACCTACCTGGTGAGGTTGGGAATGCTCTAGAACTAACCTACCTTGTTAGGTTGGGACAGCTTCAGAACTAACCTACCTGGTGAGGTTGGGACGGCTTTAGACTTGACCTAATTGGTGAGGTTGGGACAGCTTCAGAACTAACCTACCTAGCGAGGTTTGAACAGCATTAGAGCTTACATGCTTGGTGAGGTTTGGACAGCATTAGAACGGACCTACCTGGTGAGGTGTGGGGCAGCATTAAAACTAACCTACCTAGTGAGGTTGGGAAAGCTTTAGAACCAACCTTCCGCATGAGATTGGGACAGCTTTAGAACTAACCTACCTGGTGAGGTTGGGACAGCTTTAGAACTAACCTACCTGGTGAGGTTGGGACAGCTTTAGAACAAACCTACCGCTTGAGGTTGGGACAGCTTTAGAACTAACCTACCGCTTGAGGTTGGGACAGCTTTAGAACTAACCTACCTTGTAAGTTTGAGGCAGGATTAGAACTAACCTACCTGTTGAGGTTGGGACAGCTTTAGAACATGCCTACCTGGTGAGGTTGGGAAAGCTTTAGAACTAACCTACCTCGTGATATTGGGACATCTTTAGAAGAAACCTACCTGGAAAGGTTGGGACAGCTTTAGACCCGACCTACCTTGTGAGGTTGGGACAGCTTTAGAACTAACCTACCTGGTGAGGTTGGGAATGCTTTAGAACTGACCTATCTGGTGAGGTTGGGACAGCTTTTTTAACTGACCTACCTTGTGAGGTTGGGACAGCTTTAGAACTAACCTACCTAGTGAGGTTGGGACAGCTTTAAAACGAACCTACCTGGTGAGGTTGGGTCAGCTTTAGAACTAACCTACTTTGTGAGGTTAGGACAGCTTTAGAATTAACCTACCTGGTGACGTTGGGACAGCTTTAGAACTAACCTACCTGGTGAGGTTAGGACAGCTTTAGAACTAACCTACCTGGTGATGTTGGGACAGCTTTAGAACTGACCTACCTGGTGAGGTTGGGACAGCTTTAGAACTGACCTACCTGTTGAGGTTGGGACAGCTTTAGATCTAACCTACCTGGTGAGTTTGGGACAGCTTTAGAACTAACCTACCTGGTGTGGTTGGGACAGCTTTAGAACTGACCTACCTAGTGAGGTTTGGACAGATTTGGAACGGACCTTCCTGGTGAGGTTGGGACAGCTTCAGAACTAACCTACCTGGTGAGGTTGGGACAGCTTTAGAACTAACCTACCTGGTGAGGTTGGGACAGCTTTAGAACTTACCTACCTGGTGAGGTTGAGACAGCTTCAGAACTAACCTACCTGGTGAGGTTAGGACAGCTTTAGAACTAACCTACCTGGTGAGGTTGAGACAGCTTCAGAACTAACCTACCTGGTGATGTTGGGACAGATATAACATATGATGTGGTTAGATTGTACTTAAAATAAGTTATAAGGTCTGGCAGGAGTCAGCTTCGACTTTGCAGAAGAAATCATCCGTCATCCCCTTCTGTTCGTTAATCTAAACCAGCCCTGTCTGTTAGTTAATCTAAACCAACCCTGTCTGTTAGTTAATCTAAACCAACCCTGTCTGTTAGTTAATCTAAACCAGCCCTGTCTGTTAGTTAATCTAAACCAACCCTGTCTGTTAGTTAATCTAAACCAACCCTGTCTGATAGTTAATCTAAACCAACCCTGTCTGTTAGTTAATCTAAACCAGCCCTGTCTGTTAGTTAATCTAAACCAGCCCTGTCTGTTAGTTAATCTAAACCAACCCTGTCTGTTAGTTAATCTAAACCAGCCCTGTCTGTTAGTTAATCTAAACCAACCCTGTCTGTTATTTAATCTAAATCAACCCTGTCTGTTAGTTAATCTAAACCAGCCCTGTCTGTTAGTTAATCTAAACCAACCCTGTCTGTTAGTTAATCTAAACCAACCCAGTCTGTTAGTTAATCTAAACCAACACCTTCACCTAGTTAATCTAAACCAACCCTGTCTGTTAGTTAATCTAAACCAGCCCCGTCTGTTAGTTAATCTAAACCAGCCCTGTCTGTTAGTTAATCTAAACCAGCCCTGTCTGTTAGTTAATCTAAACCAGCCCTGTCTGTTAGTTAATCTAAACCAGCCCTGTCTGTTAGTTAATCTAAACCAGCCCTGTCTGTTAGTTAATCTAAACCAACCCCTTCTGTTAGTTAATCTAAACCAACCCTGTCTGTTAGTTAATCTAAACCAACCCTGTCTGATAGTTAATCTAAACCAACCCCTTCTGTTAGTTAATCTAAACCAGCCCTGTCTGTTAGTTAATCTAAACCAACCCCTTCTGTTAGTTAATCTAAACCAGCCCTGTCTGTTAGTTAATCTAAACCAACCCCTTCTGTTAGTTAATCTAAACCAACCCTGTCTGTTAGTTAATCTAAACCAACACCTTCTGTTAGTTAATCTAAACCAGCCCTGTCTGTTAGTTAATCTAAACCAGCCCTGTCTTTTAGTTAATCTAAACCAACCCTGTCTGTTAGTTAATCTAAACCAGCCCTGTCTGTTAGTTAATCTAAACCAACCCTGTCTGTTAGTTAATCTAAACCAGCCCTGTCTGTTAGTTAATCTAAACCAACCCTGTCTGTTAGTTAATCTAAACCAACCCTGTCTGTTAGTTAATCTAAACCAGCCCTGTCTGTTAGTTAATCTAAACCAGCCCTGTCTGTTAGTTAATCTAAACCAGCCCTGTCTGTTAGTTAATCTAAACCATCCCTGTCTGTTTGTTAATCTAAACCAACCCTGTCTGTTAGTTAATCTAAACCAACCCAGTCTGATAGTTAATCTAAACCAACCCTGTCTGTTAGTTAATCTAAACCAACCCTGTCTGTTAGTTAATCTAAACCAACACCTTCTGTTAGTTAATCTAAACCAACCCTGTCTGTTAGTTAATCTAAACCAACACCTTCTGTTAGTTAATCTAAACCAGCCCTGTCTGTTAGTTAATCTAAACCAACCCCTTCTGTTAGTTAATCTAAACCAGCCCTGTCTGTTAGTTAATCTAAACCAGCCCTGTCTGTTAGTTAATCTAAACCAACCCCTTCTGTTAGTTAATCTAAACCAGCCCTGTCTGTTAGTTAATCTAAACCAACCCCTTCTGTTAGTTAATCTAAACCAGCCCTGTCTGTTAGTTAATCTAAACCAACCCTGTCTGTTAGTTAATCTAAACCAACCCAGTCTGATAGTTAATCTAAACCAACCCTGTCTGTTAGTTAATCTAAACCAACCCTGTCTGTTAGTTAATCTAAACCAACACCTTCTGTTAGTTAATCTAAACCAGCCCTGTCTGTTAGTTAATCTAAACCAGCCCTGTCTGTTAGTTAATCTAAACCAGCCCTGTCTGTTAGTTAATCTAAACCAGCCCCGTCTGTTAGTTAATCTAAACCAACCCCGTCTGTTAGTTAATCTAAACCAACCCTGTCTGTTAGTTAATCTAAACCAACCCCTTCTGTTAGTTAATCTAAACCAACCCCGTCTGTTAGTTAATCTAAACCAACCCTGTCTGTTAGTTAATCTAAACCAGCCCTGTCTGTTAGTTAATCTAAACCAACACCTTCTGTTAGTTAATCTAAACCAGCCCCGTCTGTTAGTTAATCTAAACCAGCCCTGTCGGTTAGTTAATCTAAACCAACCCTGTCTGTTAGTTAATCTAAACCAGCCCTGTCTGTTAGTTAATCTAAACCAGCCCTGTCTGTTAGTTAATCTAAACCAGCCCTGTCTGTTAGTTAATCTAAACCAGCCCTGTCTGTTAGTTAATCTAAACCAACCCTGTCTGTTAGTTAATCTAAACCAACCCTGTCTGATAGTTAATCTAAACCAACCCTGTCTGTTAGTTAATCTAAACCAACCCTGTCTGTTAGTTAATCTAAACCAACCCAGTCTGTTAGTTAATCTAAACCAACCCTGTCTGTTAGTTAATCTAAACCAACCCAGTCTGTTAGTTAATCTAAATCAGTTGTTTCCGTTCCCCTTCAAACACTCAACCTCCAGCTGTGTACCCCCTCTGGCACCAGGGTCAGCACACTCAAAATGTTGTTTTTTGCCATCATTGTAAGCCTGCCACAGAAACTATACAATACATTTATTATGTGAATGAGTTTGTGTTTTTGTCACAACCCGGCTCTTGGGACGTGACAAAGAGCTCTTATAGGACCAGGGCACAAATAGTAATATAATAATATTTAATCATTTTGCTTTTTATTTAACAATTGTACATATTAAACCTTATTTGTTAATCAAAATTGTGAATAACTCATCACAGGTTAATGAGAAGGGTGCGCTTTATAAGATGCAAATAACTCTGCAATGTTGGGTTGTATTGGAGAGAGTCTCAATCTTAGTAATTTTTCACACACAGTCTGCACGAGACGAGGGCGTACACCTTCTCACGGCCTGAAGGAGCCGGGTGGACGGTTGCCAGGTAGAGCTCCACCTGTAATAGAAAACCCTGTCAACCTGCAGCCGTCTCTTCCAACTGAGGCAGGGGACAAGGAGCGCCCAGAAGTTCGCGCTGGACTTTAGGACCCTGGCCGCCGGCGCGGGATGGAATGACAGGGCCCCGATCGATCACTATCGCTGCAGTTTGCGCGAGGACGTCTGTTGGGAGTTGGCCTGCAGGGACACCACCCTGACATTTGACCAGCTGGTGGACCTGTCCATTCGGTTGGATAACCTGCTGGCTACCCGCGGACGTCCAGAGCGGGCTCTGTCGGTTCCATCCCCCAGCACCACCGCTCCGGTACCCATGGAGCTGGGAGGTGCTGCGCTCACGGCCTTGAAGGTCACACTGTCGGTCTGTGCCGGGTTGGTTCCTCTGGGAGTCGAGGCAGCAGGGCACTCTCGCTTCACCCCATCCGGATCCCTCTTTGGCGTTCATAGTGGAGGTGGACACGTCCGAGGCTGGGATCTGGAGTACATCCGGGCGTCGAGGAGACTGAACCCTCGCCAGGCAAGGTGGGCCATGTTTGTCACCGATTTTGTTTTCACCCTGTCCTACAGACCAGGTTCCCAGAACGCTAAGGCAGACGCACTGTCCCGGATGTATGATACAGAGGAGCGGTCCTTGTATCACACCCCCATAGTCCCGGCTTCCTGCCAGGTGGCACCGGTAGTGTGGGAGCTGGACGCGGACATTGAGCGGGTGCTACGTGCAGAGCCCACTCCCCTCCAGTGTCCAGATGGGCGTTTGTACGTTCCGTCTGCTGTCCACGATCGGTTGATCTATTGGGCTCACACATCACCCTCCTCTGGTCATCCGGGCATCGGTCGGACGGTGCGCTGTCTTAGTGGGAAGTTCTGGTGGCCCACTTTGGCTAAGGACGTGAGGGTTTATGTTTCCTCCTGCTCGGTGTGCGCCCAGTGCAAGGCTCCTAGGCACCTGCCCAGAGGGAAGTTACATAGTCTCTGATCAGGGTCCCCAGTTCACGTCCAGGGTCTGGAGGGCGTTCATGGAATGTCTGGGGGTCTCGGTCAGCCAAACCTCGGGTTTTCACCCCGAGAGTAAAGGGCAGGTGGAGAGTGTGGGCGGCGTTCGTGCCCTGGGCAGAGCGTACTGGGGTACCAGCCGGTACTGGCGGATCTGGCGCCATTACTGTTGGGTATTTAACCCTCTGGTTCCCCCATGTCTGTGTGGGGAATTGTTTGCTGTATGTCGGTTACGCCGGGTTGTATGTTTCCACCCGTGCCTTTTTGTATAACCGTATTTGTGCAGTTTATTGTTACTGTTTTGCTGCCTTGCTTGTTTTGGGCATTTGTTTTTTGAACGCGGTTGCGTTTCAGTATTTTGCCTAGTACAGTGCTTAGTCCACTCATCTCTGCTCTCCTGCGCCTGACTTCCTCACACCAGCTACACCCAAAGCCTGACTAATGGTGTCTGTTGCTTTTATACATGTGTTACCACTCGAAAGTCATCTTAATTCTCCCTCAAAAAACTCCTGTGGCTTATTTTCAAATTGGCATGTTTTGTTTCTAAATGTCTGCGCAGGAGTGAAGGTTTCATCGAGTTGTGAGATAGTACTTTTGCACATATAACACACTGTGGCTGAGGAAAGGCACTGCTCCCAATATAAGTGAACCCCAAATCAATGTAGTTCTCGTCATATTTTAGTCCTTCAACAGGGAGGGAGACACCAGCGTGAGTTAGAGAGATCAGAACACCAACTAAAAAGGTGTGATTGATTTCATTTCCTTTTTCACACACACACACACACACACAAACACAGGCACACACAGGCAAAGCTCACACACAGGCACACACACAAAGGCAAACACACACACACACACACACACACACATATGCAGGCACGCACACACACACACACACTCACAGGCACATACACAGGCACACACACACACACAGTGCAATTGCTCGTAAGAGATCAAACATTCATAGGATACAAAAACACATTAAAGAAAAAAGGATAAAAAAAAACATATCTTCCACCACCCTGACCAACACCCCACCCCTATCTGCAATGTGGATGCCTGCCTGCCTGCCTGCCTGTCTGTATGTCTGCGCACTGTAAGCAGAGCAGAACAGACCGATGTATCCATCCTAAACAACATACTGGTAGAGTAGAGACCTGCTGTACACATCCATCCTAAACAACATACTGGTAGAGTAGAGACCTGCTGTACACATCCATCCTAAACAACATACTGGTAGAGTAGAGACCTGCTGTACACATCCATCCTAAACGACATACTGGTAGAGTAGAGACCTGCTGTACACATCCATCCTAAACAACATACTGGTAGAGTAGAGACCTGCTGTACACATTCTTTGTCGCCATTATTTCTCCACTGTTATTACTTTAGAATACGGGTGAAATAAACACTCAGAGGAGAATCAAGTGACGCTGCAAAATCTGATCTGTGTACTGTCAACACATAAGGTCACGGATCCATGCACGCTCTCCTGGCAGCAGGTTGTGTGCAAGAGAATCTGCAGATGCACGCTCTCTTAGCAGTAGCTCTCCTATAGCTCTCTTAGCAGTAGCTCTCCTGTAGCTCTCTTAGCAGTAGCTCTCCTGTAGCTCTCCAGTAGCTCTCTTAGCAGTAGCTCTCCAGTAGCTCTCCTGTAGCTCTCTTAGCAGTAGCTCTCCTATAGCTCTCTTAGCAGTAGCTCTCCTGTAGCTCTCTTAGCAGTAGCTCTCCAGTAGCTCTCCTGTAGCTCTCTTAGCAGTAGCTCTCCAGTAGCTCTCCAGTATCTCTCTTAGCAGTAGCTCTCCAGTAGCTCTCTTAGCAGTAGCTCTCCAGTGGCTCTCTTAGCAGTAGCTCTCCAGTAGATCTCTTAGCAGTAGCTCTCCAGTAGCTCTCCAGTAGCTCTCTTAGCAGTAGCTCTCCAGTAGCTCTCCTGTAGCTCTCTTAGCAGTAGCTCTCCAGTAGCTCTCCAGTAGCTCTCTTAGCAGTAGCTCTCCAGTAGCTCTCCAGTAGCTCTCCAGTAGCTCTCTTAGCAGTAGCTCTCCGGTAGCTCTCCTGTAGCTCTCCTGTAGCTCTCCTCTTGCTCTCCGGTAGCTCTCCTGTAGTTCTCCGGTAGCTCTCTGGTAGCTCTACAGAAGCTCTCCGGTAGCTCTCCTGTAGCTCTCTTAGCAGTAGCTCTCCAGTAGCTCTCTTAGCAGTAGCTCTCTTAGCAGTAGCTCTCTTGTAGCTCTCCGGTAGCTCTCCTGTAGCTCTCCTGTAGCTCTCTGGTAGCTCTCCGGTAGCTCTCCTGTAGCTCTCCGGTAGCTCTCCTGTAGCTCTGCGGTATCTCTCTGTTAGCTCTGCGTTAGCTCTCCTGTTGCTCTCCTGTAGCTCTCTGTTAGCTCTCCTGTAGCTCTCTGTTAGCTCTCCTGTAGCTCTCCGTTAGCTCTCCTGTAGCTCTCCGGTAGCTCTCCGGTAGCTCTCCTGTTGCTCTCCGGTAGCTCTCCTGTAGCTCTCCGGTAGCTCTCCGGTAGCTCTGCGGTATCTCTCTGTTAGCTCTCCTGTTGCTCTCCTGTAGCTATCCGGTAGCTCTCCTGTAGCTCTCCGGTAGCTATCCGGTAGCTCTCCTGTAGCTCTCCGGTAGCTCTCCTGTAGCTCTCCGTTAGCTCTCCTGTAGCTCTCCGGTAGCTCTCCTGTAGCTCTCCTGTAGCTCTCCGGTAGCTCTCCTGTAGCTCTCTGGTAGCTCTCCTGTAGCTCTCCTGTTGCTCTCCGGTAGCTCTCCTGTAGCTCTCCAGAAGCTACAGGAGAGCTACCGGAGAGCTACCGGAGAGCTCTCCTGTAGCTCTCCGGTAGCTCTATTTTAGCTCTCCGGTAGCTCTCCTGTAGCTCTCCTGTTGCTCTCCGGTAGCTCTCCTGTAGCTCTCCAGAAGCTACAGGAGAGCTACCGGAGATTTACCGGAGAGCTCTCCTGTAGCTCTCCGGTAGCTCTCCTGTAGCTCTCCTGTAGCTCTCCTGTAGCTCTCCGGTAGCTCTCCTGTAGCTCTCCGGTAGCTCTCCGGTTGCTCTCCTGTAGCTCTCCGGTAGCTCTCCTGTAGCTCTCTCCGGTAGCTCTCCTGTTGCTCTCCTGTAGCTCTCCTGTAGCTCTCCGGTAGCTCTCCTGTAGCTATCTGGTAGCTCTCCTGTAGCTCTCCGGTAGCTCTCCTTTAGCTCTCCAGAAGCTCTCCGGTAGCTCTCCGGTAGCTCTCCAGAAGCTCTCCGGTAGCTCTCCGGTAGCTCTCCTGTAGCTCTCCGGTAGCTCTCCGGTAGCTCTCCTGTAGCTCCACGGTAGCTCTCCTGTAGCTCTGCGGTATCTCTCTGTTAGCTCTCCGTTAGCTCTCCTGTTGCTCTCCTGTAGCTATCCGGTAGCTCTCCTGTAGCTCTCCGTTTGCTCTCCTGTTGCGCTCCTGTTGCTCTCCGGTAGCTCTCCTGTAGCTCTCCAAAAGCTCTCCTGTAGCTCTCCGGTAGCTCTCCTGTAGCTCTCCGGTAGCTCTCCGGTTGCTCTCCTGTAGCTCTCCGGTAGCTCTCCTGTAGCTCTCTCCGGTAGCTCTCCTGTTGCTCTCCTGTAGCTCTCCTGTAGCTCTCCGGTAGCTCTCCTGTAGCTATCTGGTAGCTCTCCTGTAGCTCTCCGGTAGTTCTCCTTTAGCTCTCCAGAAGCTCTCCGGTAGCTCTCCGGTAGCTCTCCAGAAGCTCTCCGGTAGCTCTCCGGTAGCTCTCCTGTAGCTCTCCGGTAGCTCTCCGGTAGCTCTCCTGTAGCTCCACGGTAGCTCTCCTGTAGCTCTGCGGTATCTCTCTGTTAGCTCTCCGTTAGCTCTCCTGTTGCTCTCCTGTAGCTATCCGGTAGCTCTCCTGTAGCTCTCCGTTTGCTCTCCTGTTGCGCTCCTGTTGCTCTCCGGTAGCTCTCCTGTAGCTCTCCAAAAGCTCTCCTGTAGCTCTCCAAAACCTCTCCTGTAGCTCTCCGGTAGCTCTCCTGTAGCTCTCCGGTAGCTCTCCGGTTGCTCTCCTGTAGCTCTCCGGTAGCTCTCCTGTAGCTCTCTCCGGTAGCTCTCCTGTAGCTCTCCTGTAGCTCTCAGGTAGCTCTCCTGTAGCTATCTGGTAGCTCTCCTGTAGCTCTCCGGTAGCTCTCCTTTAGCTCTCCGTTTGCTCTCCTGTTGCGCTCCTGTTGCTCTCCGGTAGCTCTCCTGTAGCTCTCCAAAAGCTCTCCTGTAGCTCTCCGGTAGCTCTCCTGTAGCTCTCCGGTAGCTCTCCGGTTGCTCTCCTGTAGCTCTCCGGTAGCTCTCCTGTAGCTCTCTCCGGTAGCTCTCCTGTTGCTCTCCTGTAGCTCTCCTGTAGCTCTCCGGTAGCTCTCCTGTAGCTATCTGGTAGCTCTCCTGTAGCTCTCCGGTAGCTCTCCTTTAGCTCTCCAGAAGCTCTCCGGTAGCTCTCCGGTAGCTCTCCAGAAGCTCTCCGGTAGCTCTCCGGTAGCTCTCCTGTAGCTCTCCGGTAGCTCTCCGGTAGCTCTCCTGTAGCTCCACGGTAGCTCTCCTGTAGCTCTGCGGTATCTCTCTGTTAGCTCTCCGTTAGCTCTCCTGTTGCTCTCCTGTAGCTATCCGGTAGCTCTCCTGTAGCTCTCCGTTTGCTCTCCTGTTGCGCTCCTGTTGCTCTCCGGTAGCTCTCCTGTAGCTCTCCAAAAGCTCTCCTGTAGCTCTCCAAAAGCTCTCCTGTAGCTCTCCGGTAGCTCTCCGGTAGCTCTCCTGTAGCTCTCCGGTAGCTCTCCGGTTGCTCTCCTGTAGCTCTCCGGTAGCTCTCTCCGGTAGCTCTCCGGTAGCTCTCCTGTAGCTCTCAGGTAGCTCTCCTGTAGCTATCTGGTAGCTCTCCTGTAGCTCTCCGGTAGCTCTCCTTTAGCTCTCCGTTTGCTCTCCTGTTGCGCTCCTGTTGCTCTCCGGTAGCTCTCCTGTAGCTCTCCAAAGCTCTCCTGTAGCTCTCCGGTAGCTCTCCTGTAGCTCTCCGGTAGCTCTCCGGTTGCTCTCCTGTAGCTCTCCGGTAGCTCTCCTGTAGCTCTCTCCGGTAGCTCTCCTGTTGCTCTCCTGTAGCTCTCCTGTAGCTCTCCGGTAGCTCTCCTGTAGCTATCTGGTAGCTCTCCTGTAGCTCTCCGGTAGCTCTCCTTTAGCTCTCCAGAAGCTCTCCGGTAGCTCTCCGGTAGCTCTCCAGAAGCTCTTCGGTAGCTCTCCGGTAGCTCTCCTGTAGCTCTCCGGTAGCTCTCCGGTAGCTCTCCACAAGCTCGCCAGTAGCTCTCCGTTATCCCTAGAGATGGGGGCTGGCTGTGGCCTAGAGCTGGGGGCTGGCTGAGCCCTAGAGATGGGGGCTGGCTGAGCCCTAGAGATGGGGGCTGGCTGTGGCCTGGAGCTGGGGGCTGGCTGAGCCATAGAGATAGGGCTGGCTGTGGCCTTGAGCTGGGGGCTGGCTGAGCCCTAGAGATGGGGGGCTGGCTGAGCCCTAGAGATGGGGGCTGGCTGTGGCCTAGAGCTGGGGGCTGGCTGAGCCCTAGAGATGGGGGGCTGGCTGAGCCCTAGAGCTGGGGGGCTGGCTGAGTAGCTCTCCGGTAGCTCTCCTGTAGCTCTGCGGTATCTCTCTGTTAGCTCTGCGTTAGCTCTCCTGTTGCTCTCCTGTAGCTATCCGGTAGCTCTCCTGTAGCTCTCTGGTAGCTCTCCTGTAGATCTCCGTTAGCTCTCCTGTAGCTCTCCGGTAGCTCTCCGGTAGCTCTCCTGTTGCTCTCCGGTAGCTCTCCTGTAGCTCTCCGGTAGCTCTCCGGTAGCTCTGCGGTATCTCTCTGTTAGCTCTCCTGTTGCTCTCCTGTAGCTATCCGGTAGCTCTCCTGTAGCTCTCCGGTAGCTATCCGGTAGCTCTCCTGTAGCTCTCCGGTAGCTCTCCTGTAGCTCTCCGTTAGCTCTCCTGTAGCTCTCCGGTAGCTCTCCTGTAGCTCTCCTGTAGCTCTCCAGTAGCTCTCCTGTAGCTCTCTGGTAGCTCTCCTGTAGCTCTCCTGTTGCTCTCCGGTAGCTCTCCTGTAGCTCTCCAGAAGCTACAGGAGAGCTACCGGAGATTTACCGGAGAGCTCTCCTGTAGCTCTCCGGTAGCTCTCCTGTTGCTCTCCGGTATCTCTCCTGTAGCTCTCCGGTAGCTCTCCGGTAGCTCTCCTGTAGCTCTCCGGTAGCTCTCCTGTAGCTCTCCGGTAGCTCTCCGGTAGCTCTCCTGTAGCTCCACGGTAGCTCTCCTGTAGCTCTGCGGTATCTCTCTGTTAGCTCTCCGTTAGCTCTCCTGTTGCTCTCCTGTAGCTATCCGGTAGCTCTCCTGTAGCTCTCCGTTTGCTCTCCTGTTGCGCTCCTGTTGCTCTCCGGTAGCTCTCCTGTAGCTCTCCAAAAGCTCTCCTGTAGCTCTCCGGTAGCTCTCCTGTAGCTCTCCGGTAGCTCTCCGGTTGCTCTCCTGTAGCTCTCCGGTAGCTCTCCTGTAGCTCTCTCCGGTAGCTCTCCTGTTGCTCTCCTGTAGCTCTCCTGTAGCTCTCCGGTAGCTCTCCTGTAGCTATCTGGTAGCTCTCCTGTAGCTCTCCGGTAGCTCTCCTTTAGCTCTCCAGAAGCTCTCCGGTAGCTCTCCGGTAGCTCTCCAGAAGCTCTCCGGTAGCTCTCCGGTAGCTCTCCTGTAGCTCTCCGGTAGCTCTCCGGTAGCTCTCTACAAGCTCGCCAGTAGCTCTCCGTTATCCCTAGAGATGGGGGCTGGCTGTGGCCTAGAGCTGGGGGCTGGCTGAGCCCTAGAGATGGGGGCTGGCTGAGCCCTAGAGATGGGGGCTGGCTGTGGCCTGGAGCTGGGGGCTGGCTGAGCCATAGAGATAGGGCTGGCTGTGGCCTTGAGCTGGGGGCTGGCTGAGCCCTAGAGATGGGGGGCTGGCTGAGCCCTAGAGATGGGGGCTGGCTGTGGCCTAGAGCTGGGGGCTGGCTGAGCCCTAGAGATGGGGGGCTGGCTGAGCCCTAGAGCTGGGGGGCTGGCTGAGGCCTAGAGCTGGGGGGCTAGCTGAGGCCTAGAGCTGGGGGCTGGCTGAGGCCTAGAGCTGGGGGCTGGCTGAGGCCTAGAGCTGGGGGCTGGCTGAGGCCTAGAGATGGGACTGGCTGGGTGACTAGTTGAGGACTAGAGATGGGGCTGGCTGGGTGACCAGTTGAGGCCTAGAGATGGGGCTGGCTGGGTGACTGGGTGAGTGAGTAACATAGACTGTCCTTCAGGGGGGCAGAGCAGGAAGCCTCTGTGGCTGTTGGTAGGGCTACACTCAGCCTTGTCTCAGAGTAGTAAATTGGAGGTCTGTTGATGTCCCTCTGGTGGTGTGGGGGCTGTGCTTTAGTAAAGTGGGTGGGGTTATATCCTGCCTGGTGTCCCCTGACCCCCCGTCTCAGTCTACAGTATCTATACTGCAATAGTTTATGTGCCGGGGGGCTAGGGTCAGTCTGTCCTATCAGGTGTCCTGTTGCTCCCTCTAATTCTCCCATCTCTTGCTCTTTCTCTCGCCTCCCTGAGCGCTAGGACCATGCCTCAGGAATACCTGGCCTGATGACTCCTGGCTGCCCCTATCCCCAGTCCACCTGGTCGTTCTGCTGATCCAGTTTCTGCTGTTCTGCCTGTGGCTATGGAACCCTGACCTGTTCACCGGACGTGCTACCTTGTCCCAGACCTGCTGTTTACGACTCTCTCTCTACCGCACCTGCTGTCTCTAACTCTGAATGATCGGCTATGAAAAGCCAACTGACATTTACTCCTGAGGTGCTGACCTGTTGCACCCTCAACAACCACTGTAATTATTTTCTTACTGTGTTGGTCATCTATGAACGTTTGAACATTTTGAAGAACTATCTGGCTTTAATGGCCATATACTCTTATAATCTCCACCCGGCACAGCCAGAAGAGGACTGGCCACCCATCAGAGCCTGGTTCCTCTCTAGGTTTCTTCCTAGGTTCCCTACCTTTCTAGGGAGTTTATCCACCGTTCTTCTACACCTGCACTGCTTGCTCTTTGAAGTTTTAGGCTGGATTTCTGCATAAGCACCTTGTGACATCTACTGATGTAAAAAGGGCTTTTTAAATATGTTTGATTGATTGATGGTAGTCAGTAATTCAGAGTCATTACAGTGCTCTCCTGCTCCCTGGTGACATAGTTTATTATTACGGCTAACATATGCATATTGTTTACATGTTTAGTGTGTATATATATATATATATATATTTTTTTTTTTTTTTTTTTCTTCTAAGTCAGTTAAGAACAAATTCTTATTTACAATGATGGTATTACTTATGTATATTTCCCAGAGAATTCTTATGTGTATTTGCCTGTAATGTCTATCATTAGGTTTATGTATTCTTATTATTATTAATAATATTATAGCCTTTATGTTCACGCATATGATCATTTTACATCTATGTCATTAATGGTGTTATTGTATTTCTTCTCTCCTGTAGAAACCACCTGCTGTTTTCTGTTAAAAACCTCTTAAGGAGCAGCAAGGTGCGCTGGGGCGCTAGCGCCCCACTCCCGACACTACCCGGTGAAATGCAAGGCGCCAAATTCAAAATCCAAAAGTTGAATTATTAAACATGCACCAATATACAAGTGTTTCATACTCATCAAAAGCTCTGTTTCTTGGCAATATCACAGTGTTGTCAGATTTCAAAAAGGCTTTACGGCGAAAGCATTACATTTGATTGTTTTGAGGGTAGCACCTTCACTATTTTTCCCATTACCATGAATTCATTAGCCTTCACGGTTCACACAAAACACATTTCACAGCGAAAACAAATCAATTACCTGTTGAAGAACTTCTGCTGAGGGCTTCCCAAGTGTCCAACGAAGACAATCCATGGTTCTTTTGTTAGAAAAAGTAATGTATTATATCCATAAATCTCAGTTTGGTTGGCGCATTATAATCAGAAACTACAGCCTCCACTCCTCCATTGAAACGTGAAGAGAACTCGCTCAACTTATACCTATAAACTTGTCCAAGAACAATCAAACATCCTTTTTAATGTATCCTTAGGAACACTTTTATGTATATTTACTATAATAATTCAACCGGAATATAAACTGGGCGATAAGAACGGGAAAAAAACAAAGGACGAGGCTGGCGGGAGCGTGCGTTGTCTTGTATTGGACATCTGAGGGGACACTTCCTGATTCCTCTTCTTCTCTGCTCTAATGCATCTAATAAAAATCTGAACAGTGTCTCGAGACTGTTGACATCCAGAGGAAGCGATAGGTACTGCATTCATATGCCCTTATATGGGCATTTTCATAAGGGAGGGGTTCCAAATGAGGCACTCTGTCAAAACCACTTTTTCCAGGACAGAAATTCCTCGGGGGTTTCGCCTGCCATATCCGTTCTGTTTTACTCACAGACAAATGGTTAACACTTTTAGAGAATTCAGAGTGTTTCCTATCCAATGGTACTAAATATGTGCATATCCTATTTTCTGGGCCTGAATGGGAGGCATTTTACTTTGGGCACGCCAGGCTCTCCAAAACGGTCACCTCGTGCGCTGCTCCCTAATTAATATCATTCTTCTGGCTACATTTGGTGATTAAACAATTCTCAGTGAATCATCTTCTTTCTAGCATAAGACACAAGGGGGCTAGGGCCTGCACTCCCAGCGCATAATGTACATAGTTAGCCTTGACAGATATAGTAGCAGAAGGGTGAATGTTGAACTGTTGATTAAACACATATCCAGTAAAAACAAATGTGGGATTACATCATGAACAAGTTTGACTGCAGAATTTATTCAGCAGCTGTAGGTCTGATCGAGGCGTTACAGCTCCATTCACAACCCAGATTTGCACTCAGTTGCACAAGTGGTAAAGGTGCCTAGGGGTGTGTCCTGTGAGGTGCTTCTTATTCCTATTTTAAAAAAATGTAAGGGCTAGGGGGCAGTGTTTGGAAGTACGGAGAGCCTGACGCGCCCAAGGTAAACTGCCTGTTACTCTGGCCCAGAAGCTAGGATATGCATATAATTGGTAGCATTGGATAGAATTGGACTCTGACGTTTCTAAAACTGTTAAATTATGTCTGTGAGAATAACAGAACTGATATGACTTGCGAAAACCAGAGTAAAATCTATCTATTAGCTCCCAGATTGCAGCTTCCACTAGTGGCTTCCACTAGTCTTTAGACATATGTTTTTTGAAAAAACGAACAAGGAATAGAAGTTTTGACAAGTGGCTGTTGGAACTGACTACTACTCTTTTGCGCGCATGACTGGGTGCGCGCTCTTCGTTATTTTTCTTTTCTATTGAACAGGCTGTTGTCCGTCTGAAATATTATCATTTATTTACATATTAGGGTACCTGAGGATTGATTAGAAACGTTGTTTGACTTGTTTGGACGAAGTTTATCGGTAACTTTTTTTAGGTTTCCGTGGTCTGTATGTTGAACGAGTGGAACGGGTGGATTACTAAACAAAACGCGCTAACCAAACAGAGTTTTTGGGATATAAAGAGGGACTTCATCGAACAAAACGACCATTCTTTGTGTTCCTGGGACCCGTGGGATTGAAACCAGAGGAAGATCTTCAAAAAGGTAAGTGATTTATTTTATCGCTATATTTGATTTTGTAATTCCTGTGCTGATTTGAAATATATTTATATGCAGGAAGTATGCGGGGCGCTGTCCTCAGATAATCAAATGCTATGCTTTCGCTGTAAAGCCTATTGTAAATCGCACAACACGGTTCGATTACCAATATTCTAAGCTTTTGATTGGTGTACAACACTTGTATTTTCATGAATGTTTAATATTACTATTTTCGTAATTTGAATTTGGCGCTCTGCAATTTCACCGGATGTTGTCGTAGGTGGACCGCTAGCGTCCCACCGATCCCTATCTAAAGGTAAGTAAGCATTTCACCTGTTGTATTCGTCGCATGTGACAAATAAAATGTGATTCGATATGAATTTGATGTTCATGCAACTCCACCCATTTATTCCCATCAGCCAATCAAATTACAATTTCGATGGTCAGGTTCCGCGGCAGATGTTACGCCCGAAGGAAGACGGCAGAAGCGGATGTTCTGTTGGAAACTGCTAGTTAGTCAGGTGAAGATGAGTACAGAGCATGAGAACGGGCTACAGTCGTGAAAAAGAACGGAAGCTGTGATGGAAACAAAGATTAGTTTATAGTCGGTTTGGATCGATGTTACCTGGGGGATCTGTTGGAACAGAAAGTATCAGAAAAGAACACAGAAAGTATCACGGATGCATTGTTTGAGGTGGTTAGCTAACAAGGTAGAGGAGAGAGGAGAGCAGGCCATGGCTAAAGGCCATTTGTTTAGCTAACAAGGAGAGAGAGAGCGCCCGCTGCGCAGCAGGGTTAGGTTCATCATAGCAAACACAATTTGTTTACTGCAGCATGCATAGTTCAGCACATTGCGCAAGTAGGCCTACGGCAAGTATTGATTTGAGTCAAATATGCTGCGGACCATAAAAACTATCATATTCAAGAGAAATATGCAGAGGATTGGCAAGAATTTCTCCACAGACCGGCATCGGTCCACAGACTGGGGTTTAAGACAGGCTGATCTAGATACTAGAGCCTCGTACCAGCCGAAACCCATCCAGGTGTACAGAACTATTGGAAGAATCCATTAACCTATAGTTATCAAGGCACAAGGCAAGACCCAAATGCAGACACAGGAGGCAGATGGTTGGAGTCTTACAATGTTTATTAATCCAAAGGGAATAGGCAAGAGAATGGTGGTGGACAGGCAAAAAGGTCAAAACCAGATCAGAGTCCAGGAGGAACAGAGTGGCAGACAGGCTCGTGGTCACGGCAGGCAGAATGGTCAGGCAGACGGGTACAGAGTGGCAGACAGGCTCGTGGTCAAGGCAGGCAGAATGGTCAGGCAGGCGGGTACAGAATGGCAGACAGGCTCGTGGTCAAGGCAGGCAGAATGGTCAGGCAGGCGGGTACAAAGTCCAGAAAGAGGCAAGGGTCAAAACCGGGAGGACTAGAAAAAGGAGAATAGCAAAAAAACAGGAAAACAGGAAAAACGCTGCTTGACTTGGAAACATACAAGACGAACTGGCACAGAGAGAGACAGGAAACACAGGGATAAATACACTGGGGAAAACAAGCGACACCTGGAGGGGGTGGAGACAATCACAAGGACAGGTGAAACAGATCAGAGCATGACAATAGTATAACCAGCCTGGAGGAACATCCTGGGAGGAACCTTCATTACAGACCAGCCCGGTAACTCCTTCCATAGAAGTGTGTTTGTTGTCAAGGCTGATAGAGGTAACTCCTTCCATAGCAGTGTGTTTGTTGTCAAGGCTGATAGAGGTAACTCCTTCCATAGCAGTGTGTTTGTTGTCAAGGCTGATAGAGGTAACTCCTTCCATAGCAGTGTGTTTGTTGTCAAGGCTGATAGAGTTAAAACATCTACAGGATCGGTGGGTCCCCCTTGGGACAGTTGAGCTAACGTAGGCTAATGCGATTTTCATGAGGGTGTATGTAAGTAACAATAACATTTCCCAGGACATAGACATATCTGATATTGGCAGAAAGCTTCAATTCTTGTTAATCTAACTGCACTGTCCAATTTACAGTAGCTATTACAGTAAAATAATACCATGCTATTGTTTGAGGAGAGTGCACAGTTATGAACTTCAAAAGTTATTAAGTTAATAAACCAATTAGGCACATTTGGACAGTCTTGATACAACATTTTGAACAGATATGCAATGGTTCAATGGATCAGTCTAAAACGTTGCCATACACTGCTGCCATCTAGTGGCCAAAATCTAAATTGCACCTGGGCTGAAATAATACATTATGGCCTTTCTCTTGCATTTCAAAGATGATGGTAAAAAATAAAATAAAAAAATGCATGTTTTTTAATGTGTTATAAACTCAGCATAAGGACCCTGTCTTTCAAAGATAATTCTTAAAAATCCAAATAACTTCACAGATCTTCATTGTAAAGGGTTTAAACACTGTTTCCCATGCTTGTTCAATAAACCATAAGCAATTAATGAACATGCACCTGTGGAACGGTCGTTAAGACACTAACAGTTTACAGACGGTAGGCAATTAAGGTCACAGTTATGAAAACTTAAGACACTAAAGAGGCCTTTCTGCTGACTCTGAAAAACAACAAAAGACAGATGCCCAGGGTCCCTGCTCATCTGCGTGAACATGCCTCAGACATGCTGCAAGGAGGCATGAGGACTGCAGATGTGGCCAGGGCAATAAAACGCAATGTCCGTACTGTGAGACGCTTAAGACAGCGCTACAGGGAGACAGGATTGACAGCTGATCATCCTCGCAGTGGCAGACCACGTGCAACAGCACCTGTACACGATCGGTACATCCGAACATCACACCTGCGGGACAGGTACAGGATGGCAACAACAACTGCCCGAGTTACACAGGGAAGACATCCTCCTCCCTTCCTGCAGGCTCATCCTGACATGACCCTCCAGCATGACAATGCCACCAACCATACTGCTCGTTCTGTGCGTGTTTTCCTGCAAGAAGAGCCCGGATCTCAATCCCATTGAGCACGTCTGGGACCTGTTGGATCGGAGGGTGAGGGCTAGGGCCATTCCCCCCAGAAATGTCTGGGAACTTGCAGGTGCCTTGGTGGAAAAGTGGGGTAACATCTCACTGCAAGAACTGGCAAATCTGGTGCAGTCCATGAGGAGGAGATGCACTGCAGTACTTAATGCAGCTGGTGGCCACACCAGATACTGACTGTTACTTTTGATTTTAACCCCCCCCATTTGTTCAGGGACACGTTATTCCATTTCTGTTAGTCACATGTCTGTGGAACTTGTCAACCCCAGATCAAGACCAGATCAAGACCAGATCAACCCCAGATCAAGACCAGATCAACCCCAGATCAACCCCAGATCAAGACCAGATCAACCCCAGATCAAGGCCAGATCAAGACTAGATCAAGACCAGATCAAGACCAGATCAACCCCAGATCAACCCCAGATCAAGACCAGATCAACCCCAGATAAACCCCAGATCAAAACCAGATCAACCCCAGATCAAGACCAGATCAAGACCAGATCAACCCCAGATCAAGACCAGATCAACCCCAGATCAACCCCAGATCAAGACCAGATCAACCCCAGATCAAGGCCAGATCAAGACTAGATCAAGACCAGATCAAGACCAGATCAACCCCAGATCAACCCCAGATCAAGACCAGATCAAGACCAGATAAACCCCAGATCAAGACCAGATCAACCCCAGATCAACCCCAGATCAAGACCAGATCAACCCCAGATCAAGGCCAGATCAAGACTAGATCAAGACCAGATCAACCCCAGATCAAGACCAGATCAACCCCAGATCAAGACCAGATCAAGACCAGATCAACCCCAGATCAAGACTAGATCAACCCCAGATCAACCCCAGATCAAGACCAGATCAAGACCAGATCAACCCCAGATCAAGACCAGATCAAGGCCAGATCAACCCCAGATCAACCCCAGATCAAGACCAGATCAAGACCAGATCAACCCCAGATCAAGGCCAGATCAACCCCAGATCAAGGCCAGATCAACCCCAGATCAAGACCAGATCAACCCCAGATCAAGACCAGATCAACCCCAGATCAACCCCAGATCAAGGCCTGCTCCCGCTCTCCCCAGATCAACCCCAGATCAAGACCAGATCAAGGCCAGATCAACCCCAGATCAACCCCAGATCAAGACCAGATCAAGACCAGATCAACCCCAGATCAAGGCCAGATCAACCCCAGATCAAGGCCAGATCAACCCCAGATCAAGACCAGATCAACCCCAGATCAACCCCAGATCAACCCCAGATCAAGGCCTGCTCCCGCTCTCCCCGGCGCTCGAGGGCGCCAGGCTCCCCAGCATTATGCTCTCCTGCCACCATCATTACTCACACCTGCCTTCCCCCGTCATGCGCATCAGCGATTAGCTGGACTCAGCTGGACTCAATCACCTGTCATTACCTCCCCTATATCTGTCTGTTCCCCAGCTCTGTTCCCCGCTTCAGCATTGATTGTCACATGTCCTTGTGTAACCGTGTTCCTGTCTTATTCCGGGTCTGTTCCGATTAAATGTTTGACTCCCCGTACCTGCTTCTCTACTCCAGCGTCGGTCCTTACAAGATCAACCCCAGATCAGGACCAGATCAACGCCTGACCATCCCCAGATATGTGTTCAAAGTCAAAGTCACCATTATTAGTCAGTTGTACAACCGAATGCCTTCAACTGAAATGTGTTTTCCGCATTTAACCCAACCCCTCTGAATCAGAGAGGTGCTTGGGGGCTGCCTTAATCGGCATCCACGTCTTCGGCGCCCGGGGAACAGTGGGTTAACTGCCTTGTTCAGGGGCAGAACAACAGATTTTTACCTTGTCAGCTCGGGGATTCGAACTTGCAACCCTCCAACGCTCTAACCACTAGGCTACCTGCCGTCCCAAGTGGTGCAGCGGTCTAAGGCACTGCATCTCAGTGCAAGGGGCGTCACCATATCCGGACGTGATTGGGAGTCCCACAGGGCGGCGCACAATTGGCCCAGCGTCGTCCAGGTGGCCGGGATAGGCCGTCATCGTAACTAAGAACTAACTTGCCTCGTTAAATAAATGTAAACATTTGGAAAAAAAATTATTAGGACCAGATCAACCCCTGACCAGGACCAGATTAGGACCAGATCAACACCAGATTAGGACTAGATCCACCCCAGATCAGGACCAGGCTGAGAGGACCTCCTTAAAGTTAGATTGTCTATACCTGGAGCCTAGCTGTCAATCACCACCTCATCAGCCCATACATAGATTCATATCAGGGGCTAATAAACTAACAGGCTAACTAGGCTATACAAAAAACACCTCTTACATTCATATCCGTGGCTAATATAGACGTAAGTGGGCTAAAGGCTAACAGGCTAACTAGGCTAATGCTAACACCTGTTTCATTCATATCAGGAACAAATTCTATGCTAACTAGGCTAATGCTAACACCAACACCTGTTACTTAACCACACTTAATCTGCCCCTGTAAGAGACTCCATTAGGACTGAATGAGACACACACACACACACACACACATGAGCGCACACACTCACACACACACACACAGGCACACACACAAGCACGGATGTACGGATACACACACACACACACACAGTACACAGCTGCTGCTATAAGGCCTCTCTCTCCTCAGCCAAGGGAAACAGGCTTAGCAGAGCCAAGCAGGCTGAGATGGAGACATATGAATCACCACAGTGCAAATGGCGTACTAAACCGGCTCATTAGATCCTTAATCAGGGCTCAGTCTGTCAACCCTGCTGAAATTAATGCCATACCTCTGGTGCCTGGTCAGTCTGTCAACCCTGCTGAACGTAATGCCATACCTCTGGTGCCTGGTCAGTCTGTCAACCCTGCTGAACGTAATGCCATACCTCTGGTGCCTGGTCAGTCTGTCAACCCTGCTGAACGTAATGCCATACCTCTGGTGCCTGGTCAGTCTGTCAACCTTGCTGAACGTAATGCCATACCTCTGGTGCCTGGTCAGTCTGTCAACCCTGCTGAACGTAATGCCATACCTCTGGTGCCTGGTCAGTCTGTCAACCCTGCTGAACGTAATGCCATACCTCTGGTGCCTGGTCAGTCTGTCAACCCTGCTGAACGTAATGCCATACCTCTGGTGCCTGGTCAGTCTGTCAACCCTGCTGAACGTAATGCCATACCTCTGGTGCCTGGTCAGTCTGTCAACCCTGCTGAACATAATGCCATACCTCTGGTGCCTGGTCAGTCTGTCAACCCTGCTGAACGTAATGCCATACCTCTGGTGCCTGGTCAGTCTGTCAACCCTGCTGAACATAATGCCATACCACTAGCTCCTGTCCTTGGGTATGTGACATCACCTCACCTCTCCTCACCCCCCTCTCCTCACCTCTCCTCACCCCCCTCATCCAATCACGCTCCTTCCCACCCCCTTTCACATGGCCTAGAGCAGCTGTGCCTGACGCCTCCCTGCTACTCACTCACACCTCAGCCCGGCTGTAGCACTCAGCTCTGAGTCCTGCTACCAACCCCATGGGGAGAGAGAGAGAGAGAGAGACAGAGAGACAGAGAGACAGACAGACAGACAGTCTGAGTTTGACTCAGTCCTGGTTGGGGCATGTTGGTGTTAATAGCAAACATTTTCAGATGCAGCGACACAGTGATTGATAAAGAAGAAATCCTAGATATGTATTTTCAGAGTTATGCTCAGGTTTCTATCATGAGATCCTACTGGGTCAGTGCAATGGTGATTATCCCTACTCTCCAGTTGAGAGGTCATTCTCTGACTGACCGGTGTTCCTGGAGTTCACGTGAATCTAAATATTTATGCTGTGTCTGTGAGGAGGAGATCAGGTATCAGCTGGGGACGAGTTTGGGGCCCCCGGTCCCCTTAATGAGTTTTTATCTGGAGAGAGAGAGAGAGAGAGAGAGAGAGAGAGAGAGAGAGAGAGAGAGAGAGAGAGAGAGAGAGATCGTTGTACCCAGATGTAGGAGAGGTCTAGAAGGATAAAACCGTAATACACAAGACTTCTCAAAAAAAAACTCTATTTTTCTCAGATAAATGTTATGGTTGAACAGGAAGAAGCAATTGCTTTGTTGGGAATCCCTCTTCTCCTCAATGTCCCTCCTATCTACATTGTCCATCTCCTTCTCTCCTGTTCACTGTGTCCCTTGTCCACTATAGAAGGTTATAATGGAACCGAGAGCCCTATAACAGCCCAGATTCTCTAAGGTCATGTCATATTTCACCACTGATTAGGCCTACACGACATTAAACATTTTACATCTAGCATTGACAAGCATTGCTGCAGAAAATCAAAGTGTAAAATCCATACATCGGATGAAATGCCAGAAATAATACTTAAGCCTTGTTAATTAGCACGGAAAAAGCAAGGTGTTCCAGCTAATACCAGCCCAGGGGAAGGCTTGGTAGATTATTGAAATTCCTGACTGATGAGTTAAACTCAGCTTGGCCATGTGCCATTTTATGTATCCCAAATAGCCCCCTATTCTCCATATAGAGCCTTATGGGTCCTGGTATAAAGCCTTATGGGCCCTGGTATAAAGCCTTATGGGCCCTGGTATAGAGTCTCATGGGCCCTGGTATAAAGCCTTATGGGCCCTGGTATTAAGCCTTATGGGCCCTGGTATTAAGCCTTATGGGTCCTGGTATAGAGCCTGATGGGTCCTGGTATAAAATCCTATGGGCCCTGGTATAGAGCCTTATGGGCCCTGGTATAGAGTCTCATGGGCCCTGGTATAAAGCCTTATGGGCCCTGGTATTAAGCCTTATGGGCCCTGGTATAAAGCCTTATGGGCCCTGGTATAAAGCCTTATGGGCACTGGTATTAAGCCTTATGGGTCCTGGTATAGAGCCTGATGGGTCCTGTATAAAATCCTATGGGCCCTGGTATAGAGCCTTATGGGCCCTGGTATTAAGCCTTATGGGCCCTGGTATAAAGCCTTATGGGCCCTGGTATAAAGCCTTATGGGCACTGGTATTAAGCCTTATGGGTCCTGGTATAGAGCCTGATGGGTCCTGTATAAAATCCTATGGGCCCTGGTATAGAGCCTTATGGGCCCTGGTATAGAGCCTTATGGGCCCTGGTATAAAGCCTTATGGGCCCTGGTATAAAGCCTTATGGGCCCTGTTATTAAGCCTTATGGGCCCTGGTATAGAGCAGTGCACTGTAGAGGGAATATGGTATAATTTTAGACACAAATAACCTTTGTCTGACAGTAGACTGTTATCCTATCTAAACAGGACGATAGATTAATCCATCCAGCGCCGAGGCGAGCGGAGTGGCATGGCCCACGGAGGGAGCAGCCGAGTCCCTATCGTCCCTTCCCGCTTCCCCTCCCTGTCGCCTCTCGACATGGGACCCGTCTACGCCCTGGAACACTTGTCCTGAGCAGCCGAGCAGCTGGCTGCATAACGCGGCATGTTTTTCTTTCGGGGCTTAAAGTCGGTGTTGGTTTACCAGCCCGGGGATGTGGGATCCTTTGTGCCGTTTAACAGAGGACTTAGTCTTCTGGGTTCGATTTATATTTTAATTATCCGCTAAACTGTGGTTGGGGGGCCATGTGGGAACGCGCACGGCGGGATGACCTCCAGATCTGTCAGTCACTGGGGTAAAGAGGTAGAATCTGTCAGTCACTGGGGTAAAGAGGTAGAATCTGTCAGTCACTGGGGTAAAGAGGTAGAATCTGTCAGTCACTGGGGTAAAGAGGTAGAATCTGTCAGTCACTGGGGTAAAGAGGTAGAATCTGTCAGTCACTGGGGTAAAGAGGTAGATTCTGTCAGTCACTGGGGTAAAGAGGTAGAATCTGTCAGTCACTGGGGTAAAGAGGTAGAATCTGTCAGTCACTGGGGTAAAGAGGTAGAATCTGTCAGTCACTGGGGTAAAGAGGTAGATTCTGTCAGTCACTGGGGTAAAGAGGTAGATTCTGTCAGTCACTGGGGTAAAGAGGTAGATTCTGTCAGTCACTGGGGTAAAGAGGTAGAATCTGTCAGTCACTGGGGTAAAGAGGTAGAATCTGTCAGTCACTGGGGTAAAGAGGTAGAATCTGTCAGTCACTGGGGTAAAGAGGTAGAATCTGTCAGTCACTGGGGTAAAGAGGTAGAATCTGTCAGTCACTGGGGTAAAGAGGTAGATTCTGTCAGTCACTGGGGTAAAGAGGTAGAATCTGTCAGTCACTGGGGTAAAGTGGTAGAATCTGTCAGTCACTGGGGTAAAGAGGTAGAATCTGTCAGTCACTGGGGTAAAGAGGTAGATTCTGTCAGTCACTGGGGTAAAGAGGTAGATTCTGTCAGTCACTGGGGTAAAGAGGTAGAATCTGTCAGTCACTGGGGTAAAGAGATAGAATCTGTCAGTCACTGGGGTAAAGAGGTAGAATCTGTCAGTCACTGGGGTAAAGAGGTAGAATCTGTCAGTCACTGGGGTAAAGAGGTAGAATCTGTCAGTCACTGGGGTAAAGAGGTAGATTCTGTCAGTCACTGGGGTAAAGAGGTAGAATCTGTCAGTCACTGGGGTAAAGAGGTAGATTCTGTCAGTCACTGGGGTAAAGAGGTAGATTCTGTCAGTCACTGGGGTAAAGAGGTAGAATCTGTCAGTCACTGGGGTAAAGAGGTAGAATCTGTCAGTCACTGGGGTAAAGAGGTAGAATCTGTCAGTCACTGGGGTAAAGAGGTAGAATCTGTCAGTCACTGGGGTAAAGAGGTAGATTCTGTCAGTCACTGGGGTAAAGAGGTAGAATCTGTCAGTCACTGGGGTAAAGAGGTAGAATCTGTCAGTCACTGGGGTAAAGAGGTAGAATCTGTCAGTCACTGGGGTAAAGAGGTAGATTCTGTCAGTCACTGGGGTAAAGAGGTAGATTCTGTCAGTCACTGGGGTAAAGAGGTAGATTCTGTCAGTCACTGGGGTAAAGAGGTAGAATCTGTCAGTCACTGGGGTAAAGAGGTAGAATCTGTCAGTCACTGGGGTAAAGAGGTAGATTCTGTCAGTCACTGGGGTAAAGAGGTAGATTCTGTCAGTCACTGGGGTAAAGAGGTAGATTCTGTCAGTCACTGGGGTAAAGAGGTAGATTCCGTCAGTCACTGGGGTAACGAGGTAGATTCTGTCAGTCACTGGGGTAAAGAGGTAGAATCTGTCAGTCATTGGGGTAACGAGGTAGATTCTGGAGAGAAACCTTCCTGTAGATTTTTAGGGTATCTCTCCAGGAACAGGGTTTGAGTTAAATCCTACAGGAGGGCAGCTCTCCAGGAACAGGGTTTGAGTTAAAACCTACAAGAGGGATTCTCTTTTATGCTCTGTGTTCATTCCCCAGGCTGATTTAACAAGCCACCAATCTTCAATCTCTCGGCAGTGTGATACTAGTTTGTGTCTGACGCCATCTGATGGCCAATGCATCAACCTAGATCAGATATCAAACATGCTCATTAGGGGCCATCACCCCCTGGCAGAATAGAACACCATATGGCCGAATTGAACATCCTCTGGCAGAATTGAACACCCTCTGGCAGAATTGAACATCCTCTGGCAGAATTGAACATCCTCTGGCAGAATTGAACATCCTCTGGCAGAATTGAACACCCTCTGGCAGAATTGAACACCCTCTGGCAGAATTGAACACATAAACAAAAGTACAATTAACTTTCCTGGACAAAAAATGTCCTCTTTTGATTTCAACCTGAGCATGTTTCTGTGTTCTCTTTCTCTCTCTCTTCTCTCTCTCTCTCTCTCTCTCCACACTGTCTGTTCATTCATCTTATATTCACTGATTTATCTTAATTAGGTTACATACACTTTATTAAAAACTGTCATGTGATGAATGAATAATGATCTGGTGAGGGGAGATGAAATGGAGAGAGGGAGGTTAGAGGAGACATGAGGAGAGGGAGGTTAGAGGAGAGGAGACATGGAGAGAGGGAGGTTAGAGGAGAGGAGACATGGAGAGAGGGAGGTTAGAGGAGAGGAGACATGGAGAGAGGGAGGTTAGAGGAGACATGGAGAGAGGAAGGTTAGAGGAGAGGAGACATGGAGAGAGGGAGGTTAGAGGAGAGGAGACATGGAGAGAGGGAGGTTAGAGGAGAGGAGACATGGAGAGAGGGAGGTTTATCGGAGACATGAGGAGAGGGAGGTTAGAGGAGAGGAGACATGGAGAGAGGGAGGTTAGAGGATAGGAGACATGGAGAGAGGGAGGTTAGAGGAGAGGAGACATGGAGAGAGGGAGGTTTATCGGAGACATGAGGAGAGGGAGGTTAGAGGAGAGGAGACATGGAGAGAGGGAGGTTAGAGGAGAGGAGACATGGAGAGAGGAAGGTTAGAGGAGAGGAGACATGGAGAGAGGGAGGTTAGAGGAGACATGGAGACATGGAGAGAGGAAGGTTAGAGGAGAGGAGACATGGAGAGAGGGAGGTTAGAGGAGACATGGAGAGAGGGAGGTTAGAGGAGACATGGAGAGAGGGAGGTTAGAGGAGAGGAGACATGGAGAGAGGGAGGTTAGAGGAGACATGGAGAGAGGGAGGTTAGAGGAGAGGAGACATGGAGAGAGGGAGGTTAGAGGAGAGGAGACATGGAGAGAGGGAGGTTTATCGGAGACATGAGGAGAGGGAGGTTAGAGGAGAGGAGACATGGAGAGAGGGAGGTTAGAGGATAGGAGACATGGAGAGAGGGAGGTTAGAGGAGAGGAGACATGGAGAGAGGGAGGTTTATCGGAGACATGAGGAGAGGGAGGTTAGAGGAGAGGAGACATGGAGAGAGGGAGGTTAGAGGAGAGGAGACATGGAGAGAGGGAGGTTAGAGGAGACATGGAGAGAGGGAGGTTAGAGGAGAGGAGACATGGAGAGAGGAAGGTTAGAGGAGAGGAGACATGGAGAGAGGGAGGTTAGAGGATAGGAGACATGGAGAGAGGGAGGTTAGAGGAGAGGAGACATGGAGAGAGGGAGGTTAGAGGAGACATGGAGAGAGGAAGGTTAGAGGAGAGGAGACATGGAGAGAGGGAGGTTAGAGGAGAGGAGACATGGAGAGAGGGAGGTTAGAGGAGACATGGAGAGAGGGAGGTTAGAGGAGACATGGAGAGAAGGAGATTAGAGGAGAGGAGGCGTGTCCTTGTTCCTATAATCCAGTGTTTGTTCTGCTCTGATAGTTCATCTCCAGGCGTCAATTCAGCGGCGGCCCCCCACGGAGAGGCTAATCTGGCCCTGGCGGGATCCCCCGAATTAAGACATCCAGTCACCACGGTGACCCACTCCTCAGCGCCTCAGACATATGCCCCATTGTCAATGTCCAGGGTGGCTGAGTTACACAGAGACAGACCTGCCGCTAACCCCTAACCCTGACTTCCACAAGATGTTCTCAGACTAAGGTGTTTTACTTGATTTCATTATCTCTGCTTTGATAGACAGACAATAATGAGATTGAACCATCACAATGGACCCACTGGGAGACAGAGACAGAGAGGGAGGGAGGGAGGGAGGGAGGGAGAACAGACAGGTTGGATCTTAACTGACCCTATCAATTGCTATTTCAGGACTGAGTCTGATCATAGTTAATAGTGCCCCAGTGTCTGAGTTAGAGACCTCTCTAACGCCCAGGAAGTTCCGATTCAAACTCCCATTCACCATCTCTATAAGCGTTACAATGTCAAAATATGTTACTCACCAAATATGGAGTTTCGCAAAGCAACTATCATAATTTACTGCCGTTATGCCCGGCATGTACTTCCAAAAAGGTCTCAATAAAAATGCCTCTTCGGTACTCATTACTGCCACACACAGGTCAGAAGGCCTCTTCGGGTACTCATTACTGCCACACAGGTCAGAAGGCCTCTTCGGGTACTCATTACTGCCACACAGGTCAGAAGGCCTCTTCGGTACTCATTACTGCCACACACAGGTCAGAAGGCCTCTTCGGGTACTCATTACTGCCACACAGGTTAGAAGGCCTCTTCGGTACTCATTACCGCCACACACAGGTCAGAAGGCCTCTTCGGTACTCATTACTGCCACACACAGGTCAAAATGCCTCTTCGGCCCTCATTACTGCCACACACAGGTCAGAAGGCCTCTTCGGTACTCATTACTGCCACACACAGGTCAGAAGGCCTCTTCGGGTACTCATTACTGCCACACAGGTCAGAAGGCCTCTTCGGTACTCATTACTGCCACACAGGTCAAAATGCCGAATACGATTTTTTCAGTTGCTTGTACATTTTTATTTACATTGTTATTTGGAAGAACATACCAACCGTAACTGGAGTAAATTAAGATTATTACTCAGCGAAACTCCGTATCTTGTGAGTGACAAAGGTATTTTGACATAACGCTTGCAGAACTGGTGAATGAGAGTTTGAATCTGAGCTTCGTGGCCGTTAGAGAGGTCTCTAACAAACAGATACTGGGGGGGCAGGTGGGTAGTCGACCGGCTGGACCTACCAACAGAGTGCCTAAATTACGAGGGAGAGACGGGTTCCCCTTAAATGCAACAAAGTCCAACTTGAGGCTTCTAAATATTGCTAATTTAACCATTCTCCTATCTGTTTAAAACGCTATTTATTTACAGCGGTAAATATTCAAATAAAAGCTTATTATAAATAATAAGTAATAATAATTTAATAATTATAAATTAAACAAACAACTTCACGTCAAGTGTCATTATTTATTTATTTTTAAATTCCAATGTTTCTACACTTGTCATCCCAGGACAGTCCCGTATCTCAACCTCTTTTCGGGTGTCCCCCCCCAAAACAAATCTTATTTCTAGAAAAAGAAAAAAGTCATTTTGTCAGCAAGAAGCATCAATTAATTCAGGCTACAACAGTGTAGACCCCAATGACAATCACCGAATGTCATTAAAAAGAATTGTGGGGGGGTGTGTTTTATAGTGGCGCGAGTCTAACAGTGCTTCTGTTCGGATGCTGGAATTGTTTCGGAGTGGACCAACATGCGTCGGGTAGCCTACATTTTTTTCAGTGATTTGTTTGACAAAAAAAGATTTTAAAAAATTACGTTTAAATAGTCTTTACTATTAGGTCCATAGGAGGAAAAAACAGATAAAAACAGACCCGAATGACATAATTCACACTCTGCCTATCAGGCCACTTGCTATTTGATATCCCCAGGGAGAGTGTAGACAATGTAAGCCCCATGTAATTCTCTGTTTGGGCTGCTAGGTTAGGGTTAATTCCCAAGGAGTTCTGCAGTGTTTTCATGAAGTCAGACTGTTTTCATTGACCCCCTGCAGATGGGACAGCAAAGCAAAGCAGTGTAATCTGCCCAGTGGGGGTGGCTTCTGATCACCTGGCTTTCAGAGACTTCAGAAACCGGCCTCTGTCCAGCCCAACCATCAGTCCCAGAGGACCCTGTCAGTCACTCCTGTCTGGCGTTGGCGCTGCCCCCAGCAGGTCTGTGTCTGTGGCCTCTGGGTGTGGCCTGGATCCAAGGCCTGTGCTGATGTTGTTTACCCTGTTTTAGAGCCGCCATCCAGACGTGCTCGGCTAGCCACCACGGTTCTTACCCGTTGTGTTACGGGCAACTCTGCTGGGAAAAGGGAAGGTCAGGATTATGAGGGTCTATTTGCTCTAGAGGCCCCCCATCAAATGTTCCTCTCTGCCCCCCTCCCTGAGGCCTGCTACCCATCTCCATGCTCCCTCAGACAGCTCTGAACCGAGGGGTTGTCCACCCCTTGACCTTGTTCTGACCATGGCAATTGACCTCCAAACGGACACACAAGACAGTTGGTGGTCAGCCATTGTTGTGGTCATGAAGCTAACTGATGAATTTTTTTTTACAATGTAACATAAAGACAGCTAGGTTATTTTCTAATCATTCTGTACTGAAGGACAGCAGAGAGGTAAATCCTCAATTCATGTCACCCTTTGATCCTTGAACCCCGAGCATTGTTCTTTTAGAAGCAGAAATCTCCACCCCCTTCTATGAATCATTATGGATATTGTCTAATAGGAATATCCACTGACAAACATCTAACAGGAATATCCACTGACAAACATCTAATAGGAATATCCACTGACAAACATCTAATAGGAATATCCACTGACAAACATCTAATAGGAATATCCACTGACAAACATCTAATAGGAATATCCACTGACAAACATCTAATAGGAATATCCACTGACAAACATCTAATAGGAATATCCACTGACAAGCATCTAATAGGAATATCCACTGACAAACATCAAATACTGCCTGGTTTTCTTCTTCATTCTCATCTCATTTTACAGCTAGCAGAACTGACATTTTCATATTCCTATAATTAGATAATTACTGGTAATGACCTAGACCAATTAAACCGTATTCATGGGCTGTTTGGAGAAATGCACACATTCCAAGACAATGGATATCAAGGGATAAGATAAAGTCATCAGGTGCCACCCTAACCGTTAAACATGGACCTTTAGTGTGATATATAGCCTACACTGTAAATATGCAGTGAACTCCAAAGAAAACCCAACCGTCACATTTCGCACTAAACGAATGCACTAAATACCATTTCGAGGGTTATGAACTCATTAACTCACTGTATTATCTGACATCTGACTATAATAAACCCTACTTACATTGAACTATATATCCTACTTACAGTGAACTATAATATATCCTGTTTACAGTGAACTATAATATATCCTACTTACATTGAACTATATATCCTACTTACAGTGAACTATAATATCCTACTTACAGTGAACTATAATATATCCTACTTACAGTGAACTATAATATATCCTACTTACAGTGAACTATAATATATCCTACTTACAGTGAACTATATATACTACTTACAGTGAACTATAATATATCCTACTTACAGTGAACTATAATATATCCTACTTACAGTGAACTATAATATATTCTACTTACAGTGAACTATATATCCTACTTACAGTGAACTATATATCCTACTTACAGTGAACTATAATATATCCTACTTACAGTGAACTATAATATATCCTACTTACAGTGAACTATATATCCTACTTACAGTGAACTATAATATATCCTACTTACAGTGAACTATAATATATCCTACTTACAGTGAACTGTATATACTACTTACAGTGAACTATATATACTACTTACAGTGAACTATATATCCTACTTACAGTGAACTATATATCCTACTTACAGTGAACTATAATATATCCTACTTACAGTGAACTATATATACTACTTACAGTGAACTATATATACTACTTACAGTGAACTATATATCCTACTTACAGTGAACTATATATCCTACTTACAGTGAACTATAATATATCCTACTTACAGTGAACTATATATACTACTTACAGTGAACTATATATCCTACTTACAGTGAACTATAATATATCCTACTTACAGTGAACTATATATCCTACTTACAGTGAACTATAATATATCCTACTTACAGTGAACTATAATATATTCTACTTACAGTGAACTATATATCCTACTTACAGTGAACTATAATATTTCCTACTTACAGTGAACTATAATATATCCTGCTTACAGTGAACTATAATATATCCTACTTACAGTGAACTATAATATATCCTACTTACAGTGAACTATATATACTACTTACAGTGAACTATAATATATCCTGCTTACAGTGAAATATAATATATCCTACTTACAGTGAACTATATATCCTACTTACAGTGAACTATAATATATTCTACTTACAGTGAACTATATATACTACTTACAGTGAACTATAATATATCCTACTTACAGTGAACTATAATATCCTACTTACAGTGAACTATAATATATCCTACTTACAGTGAACTATAATATATCCTACTTACAGTGAACTATAATATATCCTACTTACAGTGAACTATATATACTACTTACAGTGAACTATAATATATCCTACTTACAGTGAACTATAATATATCCTACTTACAGTGAACTATAATATATTCTACTTACAGTGAACTATATATCCTACTTACAGTGAACTATATATCCTACTTACAGTGAACTATAATATATCCTACTTACAGTGAACTATAATATATCCTACTTACAGTGAACTATATATCCTACTTACAGTGAACTATAATATATCCTACTTACAGTGAACTATAATATATCCTACTTACAGTGAACTGTATATACTACTTACAGTGAACTATATATACTACTTACAGTGAACTATATATCCTACTTACAGTGAACTATAATATATCCTACTTACAGTGAACTATATATACTACTTACAGTGAACTATATATACTACTTACAGTGAACTATATATCCTACTTACAGTGAACTATATATCCTACTTACAGTGAACTATAATATATCCTACTTCCAGTGAACTATATATACTACTTACAGTGAACTATATATCCTACTTACAGTGAACTATAATATATCCTACTTACAGTGAACTATATATCCTACTTACAGTGAACTATAATATATCCTACTTACAGTGAACTATAATATATCCTACTTACAGTGAACTATAATATTTCCTACTTACAGTGAACTATAATATATCCTGCTTACAGTGAACTATAATATATCCTACTTACAGTGAACTATAATATATCCTACTTACAGTGAACTATATATACTACTTACAGTGAACTATAATATATCCTGCTTACAGTGAAATATAATATATCCTACTTACAGTGAACTATATATCCTACTTACAGTGAACTATAATATATTCTACTTACAGTGAACTATATATACTACTTACAGTGAACTATAATATATCCTACTTACAGTGAACTATAATATATCCTACTTACAGTGAACTATAATATATTCTACTTACAGTGAACTATATATCCTACTTACAGTGAACTATAATATATCCTACTTACAGTGAACTATAATATATCCTACTTACAGTGAACTATAATATATTCTACTTACAGTGAACTATAATATTTCCTACTTACAGTGAACTATAATATATTCTACTTACAGTGAACTATAATATACCCTACTTACAGTGAAATATAATAATCCTACTTACAGTGAACTATATATCCTACTTACAGTGAACTATAATATATCCTACTTACAGTGAACTATAATATATTCTACTTACAGTGAACTATATATACTACTTACAGTGAACTATAATATATTCTACTTACAGTGAACTATATATACTACTTACAGTGAACTATATATCCTACTTACAGTGAACTATAATATATTCTACTTACAGTGAACTATATATACTACTTACAGTGAACTATAATATATCCTACTTACAGTGAACTATAATATATTCTACTTACAGTGAACTATAATATATTCTACTTACAGTGAACTATATATCCTACTTACAGTGAACTATAATATATCCTGCTTACAGTGAACTAAAATATATCCTACTTACAGTGAACTATAATATATCCTGCTTACAGTGAACTAAAATATATCCTACTTACAGTGAAATATAATAATCCTACTTACAGTGAACTATATATCCTACTTACAGTGAACTATAATATATCCTACTTACAGTGAACTATAATATATTCTACTTACAGTGAACTATATATACTACTTACAGTGAACTATAATATATCCTACTTACAGTGAACTATAATATATTCTACTTACAGTGAACTATATATCCTACTTACAGTGAACTATATATACTACTTACAGTGAACTATAATATATCCTACTTACAGTGAACTATAATATACCCTACTTACAGTGAACTATAATATATTCTACTTACAGTGAACTATATATACTACTTACAGTGAACTATAATATATGCTACTTACAGTGAACTATAATATATTCTACTTACAGTGAACTATATATCCTACTTACAGTGAACTATAATATATCCTGCTTACAGTGAACTAAAATATATCCTACTTACAGTGAACTATAATATATCCTGCTTACAGTGAACTAAAATATATCCTACTTACAGTGAACTATAATATATCCTACTTACAGTGAACTATAATATATTCTACTTACAGTGAACTATAATATATTCTACTTACAGTGAACTATATATACTACTTACAGTGAACTATAATATATTCTACTTACAGTGAACTATAATATATTCTACTTACAGTGAACTATATATACTACTTACAGTGAACTATAATATATTCTACTTACAGTGAACTATATATACTACTTACAGTGAACTATAATATATCCTACTTATAGTGAACTATAATATATCCTACTTACAGTGAACTATAATATATTCTACTTACAGTGAACTATATATCCTACTTACAGTGAACTATAATATATCCTACTTACAGTGAACTATATATACTACTTACAGTGAACTATAATATATCCTACTTACAGTGAACTATAATATATCCTACTTACAGTGAACTATAATATATCCTGCTTACAGTGAACTATAATATATCCTACTTACAGTGAACTATAATATATTCTACTTACAGTGAACTATATATACTACTTACAGTGAACTATAATATATCCTACTTACAGTGAACTATAATATATTCTACTTACAGTGAACTATATATACTACTTACAGTGAACTATATATCCTACTTACAGTGAACTATAATATATCCTGCTTACAGTGAACTATAATATATTCTACTTACAGTGAACTATAATATATTCTACTTACAGTGAACTATATATACTACTTACAGTGAACTATAATATTTCCTACTTACAGTGAACTATAATATATCCTGCTTACAGTGAACTATAATATATCCTACTTACAGTGAACTATAATATATCCTACTTACAGTGAACTATAATATATCCTACTTACAGTGAACTATAATATATCCTGCTTACAGTGAACTATAATATATCCTACTTACAGTGAACTATAATATATCCTGCTTACAGTGAACTATAATATATTCTACTTACAGTGAACTATATATCCTACTTACAGTGAACTATAATATATTCTACTTACAGTGAACTATAATATATACTACTTACAGTGAACTATAATATATACTACTTACAGTGAACTATAATATATCCTACTTACAGTGAACTATAATATATACTACTTACAGTGAACTATAATATATCCTACTTACAGTGAACTATAATATATTCTACTTACAGTGAACTATATATACTACTTACAGTGAACTATATATCCTACTTACAGTGAACTATAATATATCCTGCTTACAGTGAACTATAATATATCCTACTTACAGTGAACTATAATATATTCTACTTACAGTGAACTATATATACTACTTACAGTGAACTATAATATTTCCTACTTACAGTGAACTATAATATATCCTGCTTACAGTGAACTATAATATATCCTACTTACAGTGAACTATATATCCTACTTACAGTGAACTATAATATATACTACTTACAGTGAACTATAATATATCCTACTTACAGTGAACTATAATATATCCTACTTACAGTGAACTATAATATATCCTGCTTAAAGTGAACTATAATATATTCTACTTACAGTGAACTATATATACTACTTACAGTGAACTATAATATATACTACTTACAGTGAACTATAATATATCCTACTTACAGTGAACTATAATATATCCTACTTACAGTGAACTATAATATATCCTACTTACAGTGAACTATAATATATCCTGCTTACAGTGAACTATAATATATCCTACTTACAGTGAACTATATATCCTACTTACAGTGAACTATAATATATACTACTTACAGTGAACTATAATATATCCTGCTTACAGTGAACTATAATATATCCTACTTACAGTGAACTATAATATATCCTGCTTACAGTGAACTATAATATATTCTACTTACAGTGAACTATATATCCTACTTACAGTGAACTATAATATATTCTACTTACAGTGAACTATAATATATACTACTTACAGTGAACTATATATACTACTTACAGTGAACTATAATATATCCTACTTACAGTGAACTATAATATATCCTGCTTACAGTGAACTATAATATATCCTACTTACAGTGAACTATAATATATCCTACTTACAGTGAACTATAATATATACTACTTACAGTGAACTATAATATATCCTACTTACAGTGAACTATAATATATTCTACTTACAGTGAACTATAATATATACTACTTACAGTGAACTATAATATATCCTACTTACAGTGAACTATAATATATTCTACTTACAGTGAACTATAATATATCCTGCTTACAGTGAACTATAATATATCCTACTTACAGTGAACTATAATATATCCTACTTACAGTGAACTATAATATATCCTGCTTACAGTGAACTATAATATATCCTACTTACAGTGAACTATAATATATCCTGCTTACAGTGAACTATAATATATTCTACTTACAGTGAACTATATATCCTACTTACAGTGAACTATAATATATTCTACTTACAGTGAACTATAATATATACTACTTACAGTGAACTATATATACTACTTACAGTGAACTATAATATATCCTACTTACAGTGAACTATAATATATCCTGCTTACAGTGAACTATAATATATCCTACTTACAGTGAACTATAATATATCCTACTTACAGTGAACTATAATATATACTACTTACAGTGAACTATAATATATCCTACTTACAGTGAACTATAATATATTCTACTTACAGTGAACTATAATATATACTACTTACAGTGAACTATAATATATCCTACTTACAGTGAACTATAATATATTCTACTTACAGTGAACTATAATATATCCTGCTTACAGTGAACTATAATATATCCTACTTACAGTGAACTATAATATATCCTACTTACAGTGAACTATAATATATCCTGCTTACAGTGAACTATAATATATCCTACTTACAGTGAACTATAATATATCCTACTTACAGTGAACTATAATATATCCTACTTACAGTGAACTATAATATATCCTGCTTACAGTGAACTATAATATATCCTACTTACAGTGAACTATATATCCTGCTTACAGTGAACTATAATCTATCCTACTTACAGTGAACTATATATACTACTTACAGTGAACTATAATATATCCTACTTACAGTGAACTATAATATATCCTACTTACAGTGAACTATAATATATCCTACTTACAGTGAACTATAATATATTCTACTTACAGTGAACTATAATATATCCTACTTACAGTGAACTATAATATATCCTACTTACAGTGAACTATAATATATCCTGCTTACAGTGAACTATATATACTACTTACAGTGAACTATAATATATCCTACTTACAGTGAAATATAATATATCCTACTTACAGTGAACTATAATATATCCTGCTTACAGTGAACTATAATATATCCTACTTACAGTGAACTATATATCCTGCTTACAGTGAACTATAATATATCCTACTTACAGTGAACTATATATACTACTTACAGTGAACTATAATATATCCTACTTACAGTGAACTATAATATATACTACTTACAGTGAACTATAATATATCCTACTTACAGTGAACTATAATATATCCTGCTTACAGTGAACTATAATATATCCTACTTACAGTGAACTATAATATATCCTGCTTACAGTGAACTATAATATATCCTACTTACAGTGAACTATAATATATCCTACTTACAGTGAACTATAATATATACTACTTACAGTGAACTATAATATATCCTGCTTACAGTGAACTATATATACTACTTACAGTGAACTATATATCCTACTTACAGTGAACTATAATATATACTACTTACAGTGAACTATAATATATCCTACTTACAGTGAACTGTATATCCTACTTACAGTGAACTATATATACTACTTACAGTGAACTATATATCCTACTTACAGTGAACTATATATCCTACTTACAGTGAACTATAATATATCCTGCTTACAGTGAACTATAATATATCCTACTTACAGTGAACTATATATCCTACTTACAGTGAACTATAATATATCCTGCTTACAGTGAACTATAATATATCCTACTTACAGTGAACTAGGATGTCTGATTTTGACCTCGGCAGAAACATTTTTTTTAAGGAGCCTCATGATTTGGAGATAAAATATGCACTAGGCTTTAAACAGATAAGTATAAACAGAAACAACAGTTACTAGTCCAAAAACGAAATATCCCAAATATATCCCTAAACTAGCTCCTCCAGAACAAATCAATTTATTCCGCTATGGTTGTAATCTATGGCTTCTCTTCTAAGAAGGTCAAACTCTTAATAACATAATAACATTCCCATTATAAACCGTAGTGGTTTCCCATTACAGTCATATTACAACCCTGGCTAGTTCCACAACAAGCAGAGAATGTTCCAGCGTAAAAAAAAAAAAAAAAATGATTGAATTCTGCAGTGTTCACTCTGCACCCAGGGGCAGGATTAATTACATTAGAGCATCAATAAACGAATGAATAAAGAAATAAATAAACACGTCTCAGTTTAGTGTGAACTTCTGGTTAAATTTTCTCGTTCATCTGACATCTGTCATGGTGGGGTCACTTTGAACAGCTATATTGTAATGAAACAGGCAGGGAAGCTGGTCTCGAACCCGCGACCTTCTAGCCCGAGGTCCGGCGCGCTATCGACTGTGCCGGAAAAGCAGAACCCAGGTCGTTGTTACAATATTATAATATTGCCTCTTTTGGAATAACTTTACAGTTGGTCTTTTCTTGGCTATAAAATGTATAACCTAGTGCAATAGGCCTTACCGTTCATTCAAAAAGCATTTCAATTGTTGTCGTTTCAAAAGAGCTCTAGTTGATTATTCAGTCACATTTCCCCAATTTGTTCCAATGCCTATAAATGTTTTCTTTAAAAACATTTACTTGTCTAAATTGTTGGAAGCTAGAGGTGTTTAACGATCGACCACACATAAAGTAATAGCCTAACACTTAATACTGCTGCTGTCAAGCATGAATAAGCATTTCGCTGCACCGGCTATAACATCTGCTAAACTGTGTAAACGATCAATAAACTTTGATTTTTTTTTTTTTTTTAATGCGGATTGTTATATATCTTATTTCAACAGGAGGCTCTGGGCACAGGTCACTGTCACCGCGCCGGGCCAGTGTCAAAGCCAAAGGCGCGAGGCTGCGTGCATTCAACCACGGGATTTTAGAGGTTATTTGTCAACAAAAGTCGTATAGCTCCGTTAATCTCTGTCTCCCCCGTGTTCCCCCCGTCCCTGTGGCTGGTCGTCCCCTATAGGCTGATTGATCATTGATCTCTGTTCAAACAGGTCGCCGTGGCCACTGTTGCTTTTGAATGCCAAACGAGTCATTCGCTCTCGTCCTTCGCATTGAACGTAATCCGGTAAACGAATGGGAATAGATGTCGTCCTCTCGGAGACGGGATAATGCCTCCTTTCACGCCGCACATTAATTCTCTATTTATCTTATTGACTCAGTATAGACTGGAGTAACGTCAGTACGCTAAATGAGAAGGGTCGCCGCATTGTGATGGTCATAGTCAGGCTCTCGCCAAGGTTAAAAAGGGTTTCACGTTTATTTTCCTCACAATTTATTAACAAATATAGGCTATAAATTCAACTTTAAAAGTTTGTTGTGTGGTGTGATAAGGAATAGAGGGAACTGTTAGCATTTTATGAAATCATTTGAGATTTCCGAAAAGTTCATACGTCATTTGTGCGTAATTGTGCACAAAATCGTTAAAATCTAATTTACAAACAAGTTATCGGCTAAATATTGTTTTGTAGTTTATCGGTCAACTTTATTATCACAATGTTTAGATTTACATTCCACGAACGTGAATATAGACACGAATATAAACAGGAAACCTTTGGAAAATCCAGCTGGCCTATTCTCTTTTTTCATCAAACTAAATTACATTTGATTTTCTATTAGGCCTACAATGCAGCTTCATTTGCATGCTTTGCTTTAAATGAGAACAGCTTAGTAAGGCTACACGCGTGTCTATGTGCCGAGCCTTGTCAGCCCCGTCGTGTAGCCTTCCATTCACTCTAATGTTCCATCTAGTGTGGTCTAGCTGGCGATCTAAACGGCCCTTCCCTGCTATGAGGAGGCGCAATCAGTCAGCCAGTGGACGGTCGAGGCCCAAAGCAACGGCCTTGATTTGTAAAGGCACGACACAGGGAATGACATTTAACGTGTTATTATTTCCCTGAGAAGATGAATGATAAATTGTCTATAATTTTTTTTTCTTAAAAGCGTCAGATAAGGCCGCAGTAGTTTGGCCCGGAGGCAAAAGACTGGCCGCTATGCAAAGTGACAGGCAATTATCAGGGCCTAGTTTGGGATAATGACTTTACAATGAATCTTTTGATTGAAATGTTACTGGCTTGGCTCCGGGCAAACTGCGAAAAAAATGAATAGAAAAGTTAAAGAAACAATGAGCAAATATAAAATAAATCTCTCTCTACTCCCCCTCTCTTCAAATAGCAATAGTGCCTACGAGGTGCAGGACAGATATGCATATATTGATGAAAAAAATATGAAGTCATAGAGCGCTTGCAGCAAACATAAATTAGCATATTCAGGGTAAATATGCAGACTATTTACGATAATAAGGACGGATTATTCAATTCAATGAATGTTAAATAGATGAGGAAATAGTATGGGTCTTATCTAGCCATGGCTCCTATTCATTTTAATCGCTTCCCAATTGAACTCTTCATTTTCTTCTCTCTGCATTATTGTTCTCATTCCGGGAGCGGTGGCACCCAGTGGCCGCGGTGATTTCCGCTGGTCACATGGTTTAAGTGGCATTCACTTTATTCAGCGCGGGGAAATAGAGGAAGTCGACGTCACGCCCGGGGCCAACATCATGATAAGATGTTTTCATTATGCACAGCGGCTGATAGGCTACAAGATTATTCAGGCTCCTATATGCATAAAGGCAAGAACATACCATTCATCTAGATTAAATATAAACTGGATTTTCTTTATGCATCACCCACGTGTTCACTATGCACATAGAAAGCAAATGAAGAGCAGAGACTCCAGATCCAACTTTAACCTGTGTGCGTGTGTATGTGTGTGCGCGTGTGTGTATGTGTGTGTGGGTGTGTGTGTGAGAGAGAGAGAGAGAGAGAGACAGAGAGAGAGAGAGCACCTTTCAAGTTTAAGGCTAATCAGGCATGTTTATATAACAGAATGCTACTCAGGCAGGTTTATCAGAATGCTACTCAGGCAGGTTTATATAACAAGGTTACTCAGGCAGGTTTATATAACAGAAGGTTACTCAGGCAGGTTTATATAACAGATGGTTACTCAGGCAGGTTTATACAACAGAAGGCTACTCAGACAGGTTTATATAACAGATGGTTACTCAGGCAGGTTTATATAACAGAAGGCTACTCAGACAGGTTAATATAACAGAAGGTTACTCAGGCAGGTTTATATAACAGAATGCTACTCAGACAGGTTTATATAACAGAAGGTTACTCAGGCAGGTTTATATAACAGAATGCTACTCAGGCAGGTTTATCAGAATGCTACTCAGGCAGGTTTATATAACAGATGGTTACTCAGGCAGGTTTATATAACAGAAGGCTACTCAGACAGGTTAATATAACAGTTGGTTACTCAGGCAGGTTTTTATAACAGAATGCTACTCAGGCAGGTTTATATAACAGAAGGTTACTCAGGCAGGTTTATATAACAGAAGGCTACTCAGGCATGTTTATATAACAGAATGCTACTCAGGCAGGTTTATCAGAATGCTACTCAGGCAGGTTTATATAACAGATGGCTACTCAGGTAGGTTTATATAACAGAAGGCTACTCAGACAGGTTAATATAACAGATGGTTACTCAGGCAGGTTTATATAACAGAATGCTACTCAGACAGGTTTATATAACAGAAGGCTACTCAGGCAGGTTTATATAACAGAAGGCTACTCAGACAGGTTTATATAACAGAAGGTTACTCAGGCAGGTTTATATAACAGAATGCTACTCAGACAGGTTTATATACAGTGGGGCAAAAAAGTATTTAGTCAGCCACCAATTGTGCAAGTTCTCCAACTTAAAAAGATGAGAGGCCTGTAATTTTCATCATAGGTACACTTCAACTATGACAGACGAAATGAGAAAAAGAAATCCAGAAAATCACATTGTATGATTTTTTATTTATTTATTTGCAAATTATGGTGGAAAATAAGTATTTGGTCAATAACAAAAGTTTATCTCAATACTTTGTTATATACCCTTTGTTGACAATGACAGAGGTCAAACGTTTTCTGTAAGTCTTCACAAGGTTTTCACACACTGTTGCTGGTATTTTGGCCCATTCCTCCATGCAGATCTCCTCTAGAGCAGTGATGTTTTGGGGCTGTCGCTGGGCAACACGGACTTTCAACTCCCTCCAAAGATTTTCTATGGGGTTGAGATCTGGAGACTGGCTAGGCCACTCCAGGACCTTGAAATGCTTCTTACGAAGCCACTCCTTCGTTGCCGGGTGGTGTGTTTGGGATCATTGTCATGCTGAAAGACCCAGCCACGTTTCATCTTCAATGCCCTTGCTGATGGAAGGAGGTTTTCACTCAAAATCTCACGATACATGGCCCCATTCATTCTTTCCTTTACACGGATCAGTCGTCCTGGTCCCTTTGCAGAAAAACAGCCCCAAAGCATGATGTTTCCACCCCCATGCTTCACAGTAGGTATGGTGTTCTTTGGATGCAACTCAGCATTCTTTGTCCTCCAAACACGACGAGTTGAGTTTTTACCAAAAAGTTCTATTTTGGTTTCATCTGACCATATGACATTCTCCCAATCCTCATCTGGATCATCCAAATGCTCTCTAGCAAACTTCAGACGGGCCTGAACATGTACTGGCTTAAGCAGGGGACACTGCAGGATTTGGAGTCCCTGGCGGCGTAGTGTGTTACTGATGGTAGGCTTTGTTACTTTGGTCCCAGCTCTCTGCAGGTCATTCACTAGGTCCCCTGTGGTTCTGGGATTTTTGCTCACCGTTCTTGTGATCATTTTGACCCCACGGGTGAGATCTTGCGTGGAGCCCCAGATCGAGGAAGATTATCAGTGGTCTTGTATGTCTTCCATTTCCTAATAATTGCTCCCACAGTTGATTTCTTCAAACCAAGCTGCTTACCTATTGCAGATTCAGTCTTCCCAACCTGGTGCAGGTCTACAATTTTGTTTCTGGTGTCCTTTGACAGCTCTTTGGTCTTGGCCATAGTGGAGTTTGGAGTGTGACTGTTTGAGGTTGTGGACAGGTGTCTTTTATACTGATAACAAGTTCAAACAGGTGCCATTAATACAGGTAACGAGTGGAGGACAGAGGAGCCTCTTAAAGAAGAAGTTACAGGTCTGTGAGAGCCAGAAATCTTGCTTGTTTGTATGTGACCAAATACTTATTTTCCACCATAATTTGCAAATAAATTCATTAAAAATCCTACAATGTGATTTTCTGGATTTTCTTTCCTCATTTTATCTGTCATAGTTGAAGTGTACCTATGATGAAAATTACAGGCCTCTCTCATCTTTTTAAGTGAGAGAACTTGCACAATTGGTGGCTGACTAAATACTTTTTTGCCCCACTGTAACAGAAGGTTACTCAGGCAGGTTTATATAACAGAATGCTACTTAGGCAGGTTTATATAACAGAAGACAACTCAGGCAGGTTTATATAACAAAAGGTTACTCAGGTAGGTTTATATAACAGAATGCTACTCAGGCAGGTTTATATAACAGAAGGCTACTTAGGCAGGGTTTATACAACAGAAGGTTACTCAGGCAGGTTTTTATAACAGAAGGCTACTCAGACTGGTTTATATAACAGAAGGTTACTCAGGCAGGTTTATATAACAGAAGGTTACTCAGGCAGGTTTATATAACAGAAGGCTACTCAGGCAGGGTTTATACAACAGAAGGTTACTCAGGCAGGTTTTTATAACAGAAGGCTACTCAGACTGGTTTATATAACAGAAGGTTACTCAGGCAGGTTTATATAACAGAAGGCTACTCAGGCAGGTTTATATAACAAGGTTACTCAGGCAGGTTTATATAACAGAAGGTTACTCAGGCAGGTTTATATAACAGAATGCTACTCAGGCAGGTTTATATAACAGATGGTTACTCAGACAGGTTTATATAACAGAAGGCTACTCAGGCAGGTTTATCAGAATGTTACTCAGGCAGGTTGATATAACAGAATTCTACACAGGTAGGTTTATATAACAGAATGCTACTCAGGCAGGTTTATATAACAGAAGACTACTCAGGCAGGTTTACATAACAGAAGACTACTTAGGCAGGTTTATATAACAGAAGGCTACTCAGGCAGGTTAATATGACAGAAGGCTACTCAGGCATGTTTATATTACAGAATGCTACTCAGGCAAGTTTATATTTCAGAAGGCTTATCAGGCAGGTCATATAACAGAAGGCTCCTCAGGCAGGTTAATGTAACAAAATGTTACTCAGGCAGGTTGATATAACAGAAGGCTACTCAGGCAGGTTTATCAGAATGTTACTCAGGCAGTTTTATCAGAATGCTACTCAGGCAGGTTGATATAACAGAATTCTACTCAGGCAGGTTGATATAACAGAATTCTACTCAGGCAGGTTGATATAACAGAATTCTACTCAGGTAGGTTGATATAACAGAATGCTACTCAGGTAGGTTGATATAACAGAATGTTACTCAGACAGGTTTATATAACAGAATGCTACTCAGGCATGTTTATTTAACAGAATGCTACTCAGGCAGGTTTAAATTACAGAAGGCTAATCAGGCAGGTCATATAACAGAAGGCTCCTCAGGCAGGTTTATATAACAGAATTTTACTCAGGCAGGTTTATATAACAGAAGGCTACTCGGGCAGGTTTATCAGAATTCTACTCAGGCAGGTTCATTTAACAGAAGGCTACTCTGGTAGATTCATATGGCAGACTCTGCTGCCCTCTACTGCTAGTTGTCAGTCTCACATCTGTTGTCGCATATTATGGGTTGTACATTGAGTGTACAAAACATGAAGTTTCCTAATATTGTGTTGCACACCCTTTTGCCCTCAGAAAAGCCTCAATTCGTCAGGGCATGCTGTCGAAAGAGTTCCACAGGGATGCTGGCCCAAGTTGCTTCCCACAGTTGTGTCAAGTTGGCTGGATGTCCTTTGGGTGGTGGACCAGACTTGATACACACAGGAAACTGTTGGGTGTGAAAAACCCAGCAGCGTTGCATTTCTTGGCACAAACCTGTGCGCCTGGCACCTACTACCATACCCCGGTTCAAAGACACTTAAATATTTTATCTTGCCCATTCACCCTCTGAATGGCACACATACACAATCCATTTCTCAATTGTCTCAAGGCTTACAAATTCTTCTTTAACCCCGTCTCCTCCCCTTCATCTACACTGATTGAAGTGGATTTAACAAGTGACATCCATAAGGGATCATAGCTTTCACCTGGATTCACCTGGTCAGTCTATGTCATGGAAGTGTAGGTGTTCTTAATGTTTTGTACGCTGTGTGTGTGTTTGTGTCCCTGTCTGCTCTTCCCTCCTGCCACCACAAGCTGTCAGTCTTCTGTTGAGAAGTGTAGAGTGTCATGTTCACCACAAGGTGTCAGTCTTCTGTTGAGAAGTGTAGACTGACATGTTAAAGTGCTTGCTTGGATTCAGAGCTCTTTTCTGTAAAAACTAGACATGTATTTCCTCTCATGCAATAAAACTCCTATTCCCTTTAGGCCCTGGTAAAACTGGTGCACTACATAGGGAATGGGGTGCCATTGGGGACACCTCTATATAGGGAATAGGGTGCCACTGGAGACGCCACTATATAGGGAATAGGTTGCCATTGGAGACGCCACTACATAGGGAATAGGGTGCCATTGGAGACGCCACTATATAGAGAATAGGGTGCCATTGGAGACGCCACTACATAGGGAATAGGGTGCCATTGGAGACGCCTCTATATAGGGAATAGGGTGCCATTGGAAAAGCCACTATATAGGGAATATGATGCCATTGGAGGCGCATCTATATAGGGAATAGGGTGCCATTGGAGACGCCACTATATAGAGAATAGGGTGCCATTGGAGACGCATCTATATAGGGACTAGGGTGCCATTGGAGACGCACATATATAGGGAATAGGTTGCCATAGGAGACGCCTATATATAGGGAATAGGGTGCCATTGGAGACGCCTCCACAATATAGGGAATAGGCTGCCATTGGAAAAGCCACTATATAGGGAATAGGGTGCCATTGGAGACGCCACTACATAGGGAATAGGCTGCCATTGGAAAAGCCACTATATAGGGAATAGGGTGCCATTGGAGACGCCTATATATATAGGGAATAGGGTGCCATTGGAGACGCCTCTATATAGGGGATTGGGTGCCATTGGAGACGCCACAATATAGGGAATAGGTTGCCATTGGAGACGCCCCTATACAGGGAATAGGGTGCCATTGAAGATTGCTCTTTATAGGGAATATGGTGCCATTGAAAACGCCACTACATAGGGAATAGGGTGCCATTGGAGACGCCACTATATAGGGAATAGGGTGCCATTGGAGACGCCCCTATATACCTATATTGGGAACACTGTGCCATTGTGGACGCCACTATATAGGGAATAGGGTGCCATTGTAGACGTCTCTTTATAGAGACTAGGGTGCCAATGGAGACGCCTCTATATAGGGAACAGGGTGCCATTGGAGACGTCACTATATAGGGACTAGGGTGCCATTGGAGACGCCACTATATAGGGAATAGGGTGCCATTGGAGACGCCACTATATAGGGAATAGGGTGCCATTGTAGACGTCTCTTTATAGAGACTAGGGTGCCAATGGAGACGCCTCTATATAGGGAACAGGGTGCCATTGGAGACGTCACTATATAGGGACTAGGGTGCCATTGGAGACGTCACTATATAGGGACTAGGGTGCCATTGGAGACGCCACTATATAGGGAATAGGGTGCCATTGGAGACGCCACTATATAGGGAATAGGGTGCCATTGTAGACGTCTCTTTATAGAGACTAGGGTGCCAATGGAGACGCTCTATATAGGGAACAGGGTGCCATTGGAGACGTCACTATATAGGGACTAGGGTGCCATTGGAGACGCCACTATATAGGGAATAGGGTGCCATTGTAGACGCCACTATATAGCGAATAGGTTGCCATTGGAAACGCCTCTATACAGGGAATAGGGTGCAATTGAAGATTCCTCTTTATAGGGAATAGGGTGCCATTGGAGACCCCTATAAATAGGGACTAGGGTGCCATTGGAGACGCCGCTATATAGGGAATAGGGTGCCATTGGAGACGCCACTATATAGGGAATAGGGTGCAATTGAAGATTCCTCTTTATAGGCAATAGGTTGCCATTGGAGACGCCACTACATTGGGAATAGGGTGCCTTTGGAGACGCCACTATATAGAAATTAGGGTGCCATTGGAGACGCCTCTATATAGGGACTAGGGTGCCATTGGAGATGTCTATATATAGGGAATAGGGTGCCATTGGAGACACCACTATATAGGGAATAGGGTGCCATTGGAGACGCCACTATATAGAGAATGGGGTACCATTGGTGACGCCCCTATATAGGGAATAGGGTGCCATTGGAGACCCCTATATATAGGGACTAGGGTGCCATTGGAGACGCCGCTATATAGGGAATAGGGTGCCATTGGAGACGCCACTATATAGAGAATGGGGTACCATTGGGGACGCCCCTATATAGGGACTAGGGTGCCATTGGAGACGCCACTGTATAGGGAATAGGTTGCCATTGGAGACGCCTCTATATAGGAAATATGGTGACATTGGAGACGCCACTATATAGGGACTAGGGTGCCATTGGAGATGTCTATATATAGGGAATAGGGTGCCATTGGAGACACCACTATATAGGGAATAGGGTGCCATTGGAGACCCCTATATATAGGGAATAGGGTGCCATTGGAGACACCACTATATAGGGAATAGGGTGCCATTGGAGACCCCTATATATAGGGACTAGGGTGCCATTGGAGACGCCGCTATATATGGAATAGGGTGCCATTGGAGACGCCACTATATAGAGAATGGGGTACCATTGGGGACGCCCCTATATAGGGACTAGGGTGCCATTGGAGACGCCACTATATAGGGAATAGGGTGCCATTGGAGAAACCACTATATAGGGAACTAGGGTGCCATTGGGGACGCCTCTATATAGGGAATAGGGTGCCATTGGAGACGCCACTATACAGGGAATAGGGTGCCATTGGAGAAACCACTATATAGGGAACTAGGGTGCCATTGGGGACGCCTCTATATAGGGAATAGGGTGCCATTGGAGACTCAACTATATAGGGAATAGGGTGCCATTGGAGACGCCGCTATATAGGGAATAGGGTGCCTTTGGAGACGCCACTATATAGGGACTAGGGTGCCATTGGAGATGTCTCTATATAGGGAATAGGGTGCCATTGGAGACGCCACTACATTGGGAATAGGGTGCCTTTGGAGACGCCACTATATAGGGACTAGGGTGCCATTGGAGATGTCTCTATATAGGGAATAGGGTGCCATTGGAGACACCACTATATAGGGAATAGGGTGCCATTGGAGACGCCACTATATAGAGAATGGGGTACCATTGGTGACGCCCCTATATAGGGAATAGGGTGCCATTGGAGACCCCTATATATAGGGACTAGGGTGCCATTGGAGACGCCGCTATATAGGGAATAGGGTGCCATTGGAGACGCCACTATATAGAGAATGGGGTACCATTGGTGACGCCCCTATATAGGGACTAGGGTGCCATTGGAGACGCCACTATATAGGGAATAGGGTGCCATTTGATACGCCTCTATATAGGGAATAGGGTGCCATTGGGGACGCCTCTATGTAGGGAATGGGGTGCCATTGGGGACGCCACTATATAGGGAATGGGGTGCCATTGGAAACACCTCTATATAGGGAATGGGGTGCCATCGGAGACACCACTATATAGGGAACGGGGTGCCATTGGAGACGCCACTATATAGGGAATAGGGTGCCATTTGATACGCCTCTATGTAGGGAACAGGGTGCCATTGGAGACGCCACAATATAGGGAATAGGCTGCCATTGGAAAAGCCACTATATAGGGAATAGGGTGCCATTGGAGACGCCACTATATAGGGAATAGGGTGCCATTGGAGACGCCTCTATATAGGGGATTGGGTGCCATAGGAGACGCCACAATATAGGGAATAGGCTGCCATTGGAAAAGCCACTATATAGGGAATATGATGCCATTGGAGACGCCTCTATACAGGGAATAGGGTGCCATTGAAGATTGCTCTTTATAGGGAATATGGTGCCATTGAAAACGCCACTACATAGGGAATAGGGTGCCATTGGAGATGTCTCTATACAGGGAATAGGGTGCCATTGGAGACGCCACTATATAGGGAATGGGGTGCCATTGGAGACGCCACTACATTGGGAATAGGGTGCCATTGGAGACGCCACTACATAGGGAATAGGGTGCCATTGGAGACGCCACTATATAGGGAATGGGGTGCCATTGGAGACGCCACTATATAGGGAATGGGGTGCCATTGGAGACGCCACTACATTGGGAATGGGGTGCCATTGGAGACGCCACTACATAGGGAATAGGGTGCCATTGGAGACGCCACTATACAGGGAATGGGGTGCCATTGGAGACGCCACTACATTGGGAATAGGGTGCCATTGGAGACGCCACTATATAGGGAATAGGGTGCCATTGGAGACGCCACTATATACCTATATTGGGAACACTGTGCCATTGTGGACGCCACTATATAGGGAATATTGTGCCATTGGAGACGCCTCTGTATAGGGAACAAGGTGCCATTGGAGACGCCTCTATATAGGGACTGGGGTGCCATTGGAGACGCCACTACATTGGGAATAGGGTGCCATTGGAGACGCCACTATATAGGGAATAGGGTGCCATTGGAGACGCCTCTATATAGGGAATAGGGTGCCATTGGAGACGCCCCTATATACCTATATTGGGAACACTGTGCCATTGTGGACGCCACTATATAGGGAATATTGTGCCATTGGAGACGCCTCTGTATAGGGAACAAGGTGCCATTGGAGACGCCTCTATATAGGGACTGGGGTGCCATTGTAGACGCCACTATATAGGGAATAGGGTGCCATTGGAGACGCCTCTATATAGGGAATAGGGTGCCATTGGAGATGCCACTATATAGGGAATAGGGTGTCTGTTAGCTGAGTAGAGGAGGGTGTCTTTTAGCTGAGTAGAGGAGGGTGTCTGTTAGCTGAGTAGTGGAGGGAGTCAGTTAGCTGAGTAGAGGAGGGTGTCAGTTAGCTGAGTAGAGGAGGGTGTCAGATAGCTGAGTAGAGGAGGGAGTCAGTTAGCTGAGTAGAGGAGGGAGTCAGTTAGCTGAGTAGAGGAGGGAGTCAGTTAGCTGAGTAGAGGAGGGAGTCAGTTAGCTGAGTAGAGGAGGGTGTCTGTTAGCTGAGTAGTGGAGGGAGTCAGTTAGCTGAGTAGAGGAGGGTGTCAGTTAGCTGAGTAGAGGAGGGTGTCAGATAGCTGAGTAGAGGAGGGAGTCAGATAGCTGAGTAGAGGAGGGTGTCTTTTAGCTGAGTAGAGGAGGGAGTCAGTTAGCTGAGTAGAGGAGGGTGTCAGTTAGCTGAGTAGAGGAGGGTGTCAGATAGCTGAGTAGAGGAGGGAGTCAGATAGCTGAGTAGAGGAGGGAGTCAGTTAGCTGAGTAGAGGAGGGTGTCAGTTAGCTGAGTAGAGGAGGGAGTCAGTTAGCTGAGTAGAGGAGGGAGTCAGTTAGCTGAGTAGAGGAGGGTGTCAGTTAGCTGAGTAGAGGAGGGAGTCAGTTAGCTGAGTAGTGGAGGGAGTCAGTTAGCTGAGTAGAGGAGGGTGTCAGTTAGCTGAGTAGAGGAAGGAGTCAGTTAGCTGAGTAGAGGAGGGAGTCAGTTAGCTGAGTAGAGGAGGGTGTCAGTTAGCTGAGTAGAGGAGGGAGTCAGTTAGCTGAGTAGAGGAGGGAGTCAGTTAGCTGAGTAGAGGAGGGTGTCAGTTAGCTGAGTAGAGGAGGGAGTCAGTTAGCTGAGTAGAGGAGGGAGTCAGTTAGCTGAGTAGAGGAGGGTGTCAGTTAGCTGAGTAGAGGAGGGTGTCAGTTAGCTGAGTAGAGGAGGGAGTCAGTTAGCTGAGTAGAGGAGGGAGTCAGTTAGCTGAGTAGAGGAGGGTGTCAGTTAGCTGAGTAGAGGAGGGTGTCTTTTAGCTGAGTAGAGGAGGGAGTCAGTTAGCTGAGTAGAGGAGGGAGTCAGTTAGCTGAGTAGAGGAGGGTGTCAGTTAGCTGAGTAGAGGAGGGAATCAGTTAGCTGAGTAGAGGAGGGAGTCAGTTAGCTGAGTAGAGGAGGGTGTCAGTTAGTTGAGTAGAGGAGGGTGTCAGTTAGCTGAGTAGAGGAGGGAGTCAGTTAGCTGAGTAGAGGAGGGTGTCAGTTAGCTGAGTAGAGGAGGGAATCAGTTAGCTGAGTAGAGGAGGGAGTCAGTTAGCTGAGTAGAGGAGGGTGTCAGTTAGCTGAGTAGAGGAGGGTGTCAGTTAGCTGAGTAGAGGAGGGTGTCAGTTAGCTGAGTAGAGGAGGGAGTCAGTTAGCTGAGTAGTGGAGGGAGTCAGTTAGCTGAGTAGAGGAGGGTGTCAGTTAGCTGAGTAGAGGAGGGAGTCAGTAAGCTGAGTAGAGGAGGGAGTCAGTTAGCTGAGTAGAGGAGGGTGTCAGTTAGCTGAGTAGAGGAGGGAGTCAGTTAGCTGAGTAGAGGAGGGAGTCAGTTAGCTGAGTAGAGGAGGGTGTCAGTTAGCTGAGTAGAGGAGGGTGTCAGTTAGCTGAGTAGAGGGAGTCAGTTAGCTGAGTAGAGGAGGGAGTCAGTTAGCTGAGTAGAGGAGGGTGTCAGTTAGCTGAGTAGAGGAGGGTGTCTTTTAGCTGAGTAGAGGAGGGAGTCAGTTAGCTGAGTAGAGGAGGGAGTCAGTTAGCTGAGTAGAGGAGGGTGTCTGTTAGCTGAGTAGAGGAGGGTGTCAGTTAGCTGAGTAGAGGAGGGAATCAGTTAGCTGAGTAGAGGAGGGAGTCAGTTAGCTGAGTAGAGGAGGGTGTCAGTTAGCTGAGTAGAGGAGGGAGTCAGTTAGCTGAGTAGAGGAGGGTGTCTGTTAGCTGAGTAGAGGAGGGTGTCTGTTAGCTGAGTAGAGGAGGGAGTCAGTTAGCTGAGTAGAGGAGGGTGTCTGTTAGCTGAGTAGAGGAGGGTGTCTTTTAGCTGAGTAGAGGAGGGAGTCAGTTAGCTGAGTAGAGGAGGGTGTCAGTTAGCTGAGTAGAGGAGGGTGTCAGTTAGCTGAGTAGAGGAGGGTGTCAGATAGCTGAGTAGAGGAGGGAGTCAGATAGCTGAGTAGAGGAGGGAGTCAGTTAGCTGAGTAGAGGAGGGAGTCAGTTAGCTGAGTAGAGGAGGGTGTCAGTTAGCTGAGTAGAGGAGGGAGTCAGTTAGCTGAGTAGAGGAGGGAGTCAGTTAGCTGAGTAGAGGAGGGTGTCAGTTAGCTGAGTAGAGGAGGGAGTCAGTTAGCTGAGTAGAGGAGGGTGTCAGTTAGCTGAGTAGAGGAGGGAGTCAGTTAGCTGAGTAGAGGAGGGAGTCAGTTAGCTGAGTAGAGGAGGGTGTCAGTTAGCTGAGTAGAGGAGGGTGTCAGTTAGCTGAGTAGAGGAGGGAGTCAGTTAGCTGAGTAGAGGAGGGTGTCAGTTAGCTGAGTAGAGGAGGGTGTCTGTTAGCTGAGTAGTGGAGGGAGTCAGTTAGCTGAGTAGAGGAGGGTGTCTTTTAGCTGAGTAGAGGAGGGTGTCAGTTAGCTGAGTAGAGGAGGGTGTCTGTTAGCTGAGTAGTGGAGGGAGTCAGTTAGCTGAGTAGAGGAGGGTGTCAGTTAGCTGAGTAGAGGAGGGTGTCAGTTAGCTGAGTAGAGGAGGGAGTCAGTTAGCTGAGTAGAGGAGGGTGTCAGTTAGCTGAGTAGAGGAGGGTGTCTTTTAGCTGAGTAGAGGAGGGTGTCAGTTAGCTGAGTAGAGGAGGGTGTCTGTTAGCTGAGTAGTGGAGGGAGTCAGTTAGCTGAGTAGAGGAGGGTGTCAGTTAGCTGAGTAGAGGAGGGTGTCAGTTAGCTGAGTAGAGGAGGGAGTCAGTTAGCTGAGTAGAGGAGGGAGTAAATATGAATAATCATTCCTAAAGATAACGTAACAGAGAACACTTGAAGCTCTCTAAATGTGTGATTCTATACACAAGGCTGTACAGATTCTGAGGGATTCAATCCTCCTATCCAGCTGCCAACACTCTTGATTTGAGGGGTTAGTATGCGGTGCTTCCATTATAGTCCCCCTATTCTCTCCAGGAGAAGTCCCAGGTAGTCTCCTTAATCTCCATGTTCTAGTTCATAACTCTTCCCCTTACAGACAGCTCTGTGGTGGCCCATGTATCTTAGCAACAGGCCTCCTCAACAGACGGTGACAAGCCTTGTGTGGGTGTGTGTGGGGGCGTTGTAACACACACAGACAGACATGCAACTTCCCCCATAAGGTTCTAGCAGTCTTTTTTTATATAGGAAAACAAGTAAACTTCTTGCATTTCTAAACATTTTGCCATGGCTTATGACGTGTTCCTATGCTATCTACGGGTCAGGTTGGTCACATGCCACTGCTGCTACTCAACACGAGCCATTGAATACTGAACATGGGTCCTAACGTTGGCCTATTTTAGGTTGAATGAGTTGAATGTCTTTTAGAAAATAAGCTTTTACCCTTTTTTTTAAGTAAGTGTAGATTTTGCCTACAGCACACTCAAGTACTCTTCTTCCTCTCAGAGTAGTACCCTGGAGCCACAGCCACCAATGACGAAAGTGGTTGACGACAGTAAACGACAGCACTTGAAAATAGCTTGCCTGCCAGTCCGCTCACCCACTACTAGGCTACAGCTGAACATCTCTTAACAGATAGCAGCATTTCAGCGCCACAGGTCAGGGACAGATCCTTCTTCCTAAGAAAAATCTAGAGATCCATCTGGTTCATGAACTAGTTGATTACATCATATAAAAAAAAAAAATTACAGGAAATATGGATTTTGACCGACCGAGGAACGTTTCCTTTTTTGACTTTGCCGGGGGAGTCCAACTACTCCGTGGAGAGAACACCAGGTCAGTCCTCCCTGTTATTCTGATAGTGATCTGTTGGACTGGAGTCATAGGGAACCTATTGGTACTACTGAGCCTCATCCACGACCTGAGAAACGATAGAGCATCCGAAGTCAAGGCACTACTTGCCGGTCTGAGCTCTACAGACCTGTTGATCGTACTGCTGTGTGCACCTGTGCGCGCAGTGACCTACTACAGACAGACCTGGACCTTGGGAAGCTTGTTGTGCCAGACAGCGGATTGGTTTCAGCACTCCTGCCTGGTCGCCAAAACGTTCACCCTGGCGGCCACAACCAGGGCAAGACGTAGCTTTGTTTCAAGCTCCTCTGATAGCATATATTTTAGCCCCATGCAAATCTATGGAGTCCTGGCGTTCATCTGGACAGCATCACTGGTCTCGTCCATCCCCCTTACGATGTTCACGTCTTTACAGCCACACCATGACGTCAAGCTGTGCGTAACTGAAATACCAATTTGCGCATCTGTGTTCATGGACGTGTTCTACAAGATCTACCCAACCCTAACTTACGTGGTGCCCATTCTCTTCACCGTTGTGCACTACACCAAGACACTAAGGGACACGAAGCCGAAGGGGGACCTTGATGTGACCAGTGCTCAACCCCAGAACAGGGGTGCCACTGCGGTGTGGCTGTCTGTCAGTGGAGCCAACGCGCTCATGCTGCTGCCTGAGTGGAGCTCATGGACTTGGGCTCGGCTGGGATACAGTTACAACTATACACCTCCTGTGGGGTTCGTCATCTTCTCTCAGGTCCTCATGTACTCATGTAGCTCTCTGTCTCCCATCATATTCCTCACCGGGTATGAGGACGTGCGGCACGGGCTCAACAGTCTGTGGCTTTTCAGAACTTGCAGAGGCTCGAATCGCACCAGTGTCAGCGCGAGTCCAACTACGGAGGAGAACGGAGAAGAGGCAAGGAGAGCAGTTGTCATCTATCCGCTTGCGGACTTGAAACATGCGTCTTTGGAGACGCCAGAGGGACGGCGCAATCTGCGCACAGAAGACACTGCGGCGCGGAAGATCATTCCTGACTTGGAACACTTTTGGACAGAGCGAGTGAATACGCACGATCCACTTCCGTGGGAATCACAGGAGGAAAGATCATATTTTAAATCATGAAATGATTTGAGCGGACGGTCAGACAGACGATTTTGGGATGGATATATTTTTGTTGTCCCACAGATTATTTGGAAACGGTCCTCTGTCTGCTTTATATTCGTTAGCCTAACTATTGTATTACAATCACATACTTTTTCGCATTATTCATACACTCAGAATTCGCTGCTTCAACTTCAGTAGCCCTACCTCTCCTAGTTGTGCATGAGAGTTCAATTGCGGTCTCAGTGGGTGGTCTCATTAAATAGAGTAGGCTGCCTACATGGGCGGAGAATCAAGTCGCAGTTAACTTAATTATGAAATTAAATTAAATATGATTAGAATGTAGTTTACTACAGTGTCTGTATTAGAATGTAGTTTACTACAGTGTCTGTATTAGAATGTAGTTTACTACAGTGTCTGTATTAGAATGTAGTTTACTACAGTGTCTGTATTAGAATGTAGTTTACTACAGTGTCTGTATTAGAATGTAGTTTAATGGAACAAAGAGGGTGATGAACCAACGTGAGTCGAAGTACAATGACAAACATGGCTACTAACTATGGTTAGGCTACTATGGTGACCATTGGTTAGGTTACTATGGTGACCATTGGTTAGGTTACTATGGTGACCATAGGTTAGGCTACTATGGTGACCATTGGTTAGGTTATTATGGTGACCTAAGGTTAGGTTACTATGGTGACCATAGGTTAGGTTACTATGGTGACCAGAGGTTAGGCTACTATGGTGACCATAGGTTAGGTTACTATGGTGACCATTGGTTAGGTTACTGTGGTGACCAGAGGTTAGGCTACTATGGTGACCATAGGTTAGGTTACTATGGTGACCATAGGTTAGGTTACTATGGTGACCATAGGTTAGGCTACTATGGTGACCATAGGTTAGGCTACTATGGTGACCATAGGTTAGGTTACTATGGTGACCATAGGTTAGGTTACTATGGTGGCCATAGGTTAGGTTACTATGGTGACCATAGGTTAGGTTACTATGGTGACCATTGGTTAGGCTACTATGGTGACCATAGGTTAGGTTACTATGGTGGCCATAGGTTAGGTTACTATGGTGACCATTAGTTAGGTTATTATGGTGACCTAAGGTTAGGTTACTTTGGTGACCATAGGTTAGGTTATTATGGTGACCTAAGGTTAGGTTACTATGGTGACCATATGTTAGGTTACTATGGTGACCAGAGGTTAGGCTACTATGGTGACCATAGGTTAGATTACTGTGGTGACCAGAGGTTAGGCTACTATTGTGACCATTGGTTAGGTTACTATGGTGACCATAGGTTAGGTTACTATGGTGACCAGAGGTTAGGCTACTATGGTGACCATAGGTTAGGTTATTATGGTGACCAGAGGTTAGGCTACTATGGTGACCATAGGTTAGGTTACTATGGTGACCATTGGTTAGGTTACTGTGGTGACCATATGTTAGGTTACTATGGTGACCAGAGGTTAGGCTACTATGGTGACCATAGGTTAGATTACTGTGGTGACCAGAGGTTAGGCTACTATTGTGACCATTGGTTAGGTTACTATGGTGACCATAGGTTAGGTTACTATGGTGACCAGAGGTTAGGCTACTATGGTGACCATAGGTTAGGTTATTATGGTGACCAGAGGTTAGGCTACTATGGTGACCATAGGTTAGGTTACTATGGTGACCATTGGTTAGGTTACTGTGGTGACCAGAGGTTAGGCTACTATGGTGACCATAGGTTAGGTTACTATGGTGACCATAGGTTAGGCTACTATGGTGACCATAGGTTAGGCTACTATGGTGACCATAGGTTAGGTTACTATGGTGACCATAGGTTAGGTTACTATGGTGACCATTGGTTAGGCTACTATGGTGACCATAGGTTAGGCTACTATGGTGACCAGAGGTTAGGCTACTATGGTGACCAGAGGTTAGGTTACTATGGTGATCATTGGTTAGGTTACTATGGTGACCATAGGTTAGGCTACTATGGTGACCATAGATTAGGCTACTATGGTGACCAGAGGTTAGGCTACTATGGTGACCATAGGTTAGGCTACTATAGTGACCATAGGTTAGGTTACTATGGTGACCATAGGTTAGGTTACTATGGTGACCATAGATTAGGCTACTATATTATTTGACTCTGCCTGCAAATCGTCCTCCTAAAAAGTAGGCTGTATCCTATAGGCCTGTGCAAAATGTAGCATGTGTTGCTGTCATCTTTCTTGCTGCTTCCAGTTCAGTAGCCATACGTGTACGATCAGGTGGGCGTGTGGTCTCAATTAAATAGAGTGGGCTGTAGCCTATGCAAGGGCGGAGATGCACAGGGCTGTTGTCTATCCAAGGAAATGTACTTCCTAAATAGGCCTATGATTAGGCTATAGTTTACTACATTGCTTAGAAAGGCTTAGATATTGATCACCCATATTTCTCAGTCTGAAAATCTTCCCACTCCTTAAAGGTAGGCTATAAAAATACCTCAAGAGAAAGTGCAAGTCTCTCCAACTCTGTGCTCTTCAACCTAACATAAGGGCCATGTGAGAATCTCTGGTAATCTTTAACCTGTTTCTTAAGTTATTTCTTGCTCATTTGATATTGCCTACAGGGCACACAATTGCTGGGACCATGGCTGGCAGGTGAGCTGGGTCACATACGTCTAAAATAACATTGCGGGACTGTGGTTGGTGCAACTCAATATTAGGACGGTGTTCCTAATGTTTGGTATACTCAGTGTATTTCTACACCATTACACTGTAGGTATAATGTATATACCTTGCTGTCAGAGCCACTTGATGTCAAATGGGGCCCAACGGTGTCGGTCCCTCTCCTTGTTCGGGCGAGCGTTCGGCGGTCGGTCCCTCCCCTTGTTCAGGTGGGCGTTCGGCGGTCGGTCCCTCTCCTTGTTCGGGCGGGCGTTCGGCGGTCGGTCCCTCTCCTTGTTCGGGCGGGCGTTCGGCGGTCGGTCCCTCCCCTTGTTCGGGCGGGCGTTCGGCGGTCGGTCCCTCCCCTTGTTCGGGCGGGCGTTCGGCGGTCGACGTCACCGGTCTTCTAGCAAATCGCCGATCCACTTTTCATTTTCCATTTGTTTTGTCTTTTGTTTTCTTCACACCTGGTTGGTGCATGTATTTAACCCTCTGTTTCCCCCGTGTTTGTGTGCGTGTTTGTAATTCAGTTCAGGTTTGTTTGCTACAAGGCTGGTAGTTGTTTGCCCGGGTGTTTTTATTTTGTACGCTCGCTCGTGTAATTTGGTGTGACCAGTATTTTCTTCGCACCTTTCGTATGTTGTTGTATACTGGTGCTTTGTTGTATTAAATACCTTGTCCACGCATCACTGCTATCCTGCGCCTGATTCACCTTACCAGATAGCCAAAACCCTGACAAACGGGGCCATATAGTAGGCTTCACACAACCTGTCAGCCCACTCTGTGGTGTCCACATGGTCCTAAATCCTGCAGGCTGAACACCAAAAAAAAAGAAGCTATTTCAGAATGTTGGGGAGACATGACCCCCCCTGTCCCCCCGTCCCCCTGTCCCCTCGTCCCCGTCCCAGACCCCCCAGGGCCCTGGTACATTTTATAAATAGATCCAATTGTGTTTGTCTTATTTTTAATAACAGTCATGTTTTTAGTAACAGCCCAATTGATACTTATTGATGCTGGTTATCCTCTTTGCATGATCCTAATGAGCTAGATGCTCTAATATAATATGCTCTACGATGTTTAATGTTGGTATTAGCCTAACTATTGGAAAGTTCTAGAAACTGCATGTCTATTTGGTGTTTGTGCAATTATATATATAAAAATGTATTTACAAACTACCTTGAGTTGATTCATTTTACTATTTGCCAGAAAACTGATTGGGAGCATACAGTATGTTACAATATGTACACATCACACCCTACACTTCTCAACAGAAGACTGACACCTTGTGGTGAACATGACACTCTACACTTCTCAACAGAAGACTGACAGCTTGTGGTGGCAGGAGGGAAGAGCAGACAGGGACACAAACACACACACAGCGTACAAAACATTAAGAACACCTACACTTCCATGACATAGACTGACCATGAAGGATTTTTAAGCCTTGAGACAATTGAGACATGGCTTATGTGTGTGTGCTATTCATAGGGTGAACGGGCAAGACAAAATATTTAAGTGCCTTTGAATGGGGTATGGTAGAACGTAACGGGGGGCGCAACTCAATATTAGGAAGGTGTTCCTAATGTTTGGTATACTCTGAGTATTTCTACACCATTACACTGTAAGTACAATGTACATACTTGCAATCAGAGCCACTTGATGTAAAATGGGACCCAACAGGGCCATACAGTACAGTAGGCTTGATATAAACTAGAACCCAACAGGGCCATACAGTACAGTAGGCTTGATATAAACTAGAACCCAACAGGGCCATACAGTACAGTAGGCTTGATATAAACTGGAAGCCAACAGGGCCATACAGTATAGTAGGCTTGATATAAACTGGAACCCAACAGGGCCATACAGTATAGTAGGCTAGATATAAACTGGAACCCAACAGGGCCATACAGTACAGTAGGCTTGATATAAACTGGAACCCAACAGGGCCATACAGTACAGTAGGCTTGATATAAACTGGAACCCAACAGGGCCATACAGTACAGTAGGCTTGATATAAACTGGAACCCAACAGGGCCATACAGTACAGTAGGCTTGATATAAACTGGAACCCAACAGGGCCATACAGTATAGTAGGCTTGATATAAACTGGAACCCAACAGGGCCATACAGTACAGTAGGCTTGATATAAACTGGAACCCAACAGGGCCATACAGTATAGTAGGCTAGATATAAACTGGAACCCAACAGGGCCATACAGTATAGTAGGCTTGATTTGTGTAATGATTCATATGTTTTATAAATAACTGGTTCTTTTTGGTGTAATGATTCATATGTTTGATAAATAACTGGTCTTTTTTTGGTGTAATGGCAGACAGGGTATTTCCGGTCAGTGTACTTGTGTATGGTTACATTGAAAACAGAGTCAGATGGATAGGTAATGCTGATTTTAATAAGAATTAAAGTAAATTATCTTATTGACATGATTGATTGATTGGTTGATTAACGTACAGTATATGATTGATTGATCGATTATTGTATATGACTGATCGACATTGATCCAAACAACGATCAGCACAAAGGTTGATACACCAATCTACAAAAATCAAGAACGCAGACGATCTTGTTCATTTCCGTTCATCATTGGCCTGCAGTAGAATCTTGTTCCCGAGGTGTACTCTCTGTTCCTCCTTCCAGTTTCTATAAAGTAGATTTCAATTTGACTTACTTGTATCATAATCACATTATTGATTAATTCATTGATTGACTGATCTAAAGAATGGACATCATAAAGACATGAAATAACCCCCCCCCCAAAAAATACTTATTCCATACACCGATCAACAAAATATTTCCCTCATCCTCCAGCTTTAATAGAATCTTGTCCCGCAGGTACAAAGCCCGTGCCTCCTCTCTGTCTCTGTAGAAGGAAGAGCAGATCTTCCTCCTGATCCTCCTGGAGAACACCTGACATAATGACAGAAGCTTTTATGCAAAGTTACATGGAGTAGTAACATTTTCAAATGCAGGTATCGTACCCACAACAAAAGGTGTTTGCAAGTGCCCCCCGGGGCTCTACCTACTGAGCTACACGGGACCACCTCTCACCTCTCCCAGAATCAGGACCAGGGCGGTGAGAAAGAGGGCTGCGGTGGTTGAGAGGACAGACGGGTCTGGGGGGGACAGGGGACGCACGCAGTCCGGGGGCAACAGCAGGATCCTGTAGCGATAGTCTTTGTTCATTTCTCCCACATTTACACGGATGAAACCGATGACTATGACCTTAATCTAAAAACAGAGACAGAGGGTGAGGCTTTGTGGATGGTAATACAGCTAATACTGTTGATGCAGGTAATGGAACCAGGTAATGGAACCAGGTAACGTAGCCAGGTAACGTAGCCAGGTAACGTAGCCAGGTAACGTAACGTAACCTGGCAATGTAACCAGATAATGTAACCAAGTAATATACAGACCTAGAGATTTTCATAGAGGCTGGCATAAGACTTAGTCTGGTTGAAGGTTTTGTTATATTTCTCAAGTTGTGATTGAATATCAAAATAAAATAAAATGGTATTTGTCACATGCTTCGTAAACAACAGCTGTAGACTAACAGTGAAATGCTTACTTACGGGCCCTTCCCAACAATGCGGAGAGAAAAATAGAGAAATATTAGCAAAATAATAACACAAGGAAAAAAAATACACAATGAGTAACGATATATACTATATACGCAGGGTACCATTACACAGTTGGTGTACTGGGGTACGAGGTAATTGAGGTAGATACATGTACAGCTGAAGTTGGAGGTTTACATACACTTAGGTTGGAGTCACTAAAATTCGTTTTCAACAAGTCCACAAAATTCTTGTTAACAAACTATAGTTTTGGCAAGTCGGTTAGGACATCTACTTTGTGCATGACACAAGTCCTTTTTCCAACAATTGTTTACAGACAGATTTCACTGTATCACAATTCCAGTGGGTCAGAAGTTTACATACACTAAGTTGACTATGCCTTTAAACAGCTTGGAAAATTCCAGAAAATGTCATGGCTTTAGAAGCTTCTGATAGGCTAATTGGCATAATTTGAGTCAATTGAAGGTGTACCTGTGGATGTATTTCAAGGCCTACCTTCAAACTCAGTGCCTCTTTGCTTGACATCATGGGAAAATCAAAATAAATCAGCAAAGACCTCAGAAAGAAAATTGTAGACCTCCACAAGTCTGGTTCATCCTTGGGAGCAATTTACAAATGCCTGAAGGTACCACGTTCATCTGTACAAACAATAGTACGCAAGTATAAACACCATGGGACCATGCTGCCGTCATACTGCTCAGGAAGGAGACGCGTTCTGTCTCCTAGAGATGAACGGACTTTGGTGCAAAAAATGCAAATCAATCCCAGAACAACAGCAAAGGACCTTGTGAAGATGCTGGAGGAAACAGGTACAAAAGTATCTATATCCACAGTAAAACGAGTCCTATATCGACATAACCTGAAAAGGCCACTCAGCAAGGAAGAAGCCACTGCTCCAAAACTTTTTGGAGAAATGTCCTCTGGTCTGATGAAACAAAAATAGAACTGTTTGGCCATAATGACCATTGCTATGTTTGGAGGATAAAGGGGGAGGCTTGCAAGCCGAAGAACACCATCCCAACCGTGAAGCACGGGGGTGGCAGCATCATGTTGTGGGGGTGCTTTGCTGCAGGAGGGACTGGTGCACTTCACAAAATAGATGGCATCATGAGGGAGGAAAATTATGTGGATATATTGAAGCAACATCTCAAGGCATCAGTCAGGAAGTTAAAGCCTGGTCGCAAATGGGTCTTCCAAATGGACAATGACCCCAAGCATACTTCCAAAGTTGTGGCAAAATGGCTTAAGGACAACAAAATCAAGGTATTGGAGTGGCCATCACAAAGCCCTGACCTCAAGCCTATAGAACATTTGTGGGCAGAACTGAAAAAGCATGTGCGAGCAAGGAGGCCTACAAACCTGATTCAGTTACACCAGCTCTGTCAGGAGGAATGGGCCAAAATTCACCCAACTTATTGTGGGAAGCTTGTGGAAGGCTACCCAAAACGTTTGACCCAGGTTAAACAATTTAAAGGCAATGCTACCAAATACTAATTGAGTGTATGTAAACTTCTGACCCACTGGGAATGTGATGAAAGAAATAAAAGCGGAAATAAATCATTCTCTCTACTATTATTCTGACATTTCACATTCTTAAAATAAAGTGGTGATCCTAACTGACCTAAGACAGGGAATGTTTACTAGGATTAAAATGTCAGGAATTATGAAAAACTGAGTTTAAATGTATTTGGCTAAGGTGCATGTAAACTTCCGACTTCAACTGTAGGTACATATAGGTAAGGATAAAGTTGCAGTAGCAGCAGAGTATGTGATGAGTCTAAAGAGCACATGCGGATTGCCCGGGTAACTATTTAGTAGACTTTTTTAAATTCATTTAACTAGGCAAGTCAGTTAAGAACAAAATCTTATTTTCAGTGACAGCGGGTTAACTCCCTTGTTCAGGGGTAGAACGACAGATTTTTACCTTGTCGGCTCAAGGATTTGACCTTGCAACCTTCCAGTTGCAAGTCCAACACTCTAACACTCTAACCACTAAGCTACCTGCCACCCCAGACTTATGGCTTGGGGGTAGAAGCTGTTCATGGTCCTGTTGGTTCCAGACTTGGTGCATCGGTACCGCCTTTTGTGGGGTAGCAGACAGAACAGTCTATGAATTGGGTGGCTGGAGTCTGACAATTTTTAGGGCCTTCCTCTGACACTGCCCGGAGTAGAGGTCCTGGATGGCAGGGAGCTCTGCCCTAGTAATGTACTGGGCCGTATGCATTACCCTCTGTAGTGCCTTGCGGTCGGATGCCATGAGTTGCCATACCAGGCAGTGGTGCAGCCAGTCATGATGCTCTCAATGGAGCAGCTGTAGAACTTTTTGAGGATCTGACGGCCCATGACAAAATCTTTCCAGCCTCCTAAGGGAGGAGACGCGTTGTCGTGCCTTCTTCACGACTGTGTTGGTGTGTGTGGACCACGATAATCCCTTAGTGATGTGGATACTGAGGAACTTGAAGCTCTCGACCCGTTCTAATACAGCCCCATCAATGTGGATGGGGGCATTCCCAGCCCACAATCAATTATTTTGTCCTAATGACATTGAGCGAGAGCTTGTTGTCCTTGCACCACACTGCCAAGTCTCTGACCTCCACCCTGTAGGCGTTCTCATTGTCGTCAGTGGTCAGGCCTACCACCGTCATGTTGTCAGCAAACTTAAAGATGGTGTTGGAGTCGTGCGTGGCCATGCAGTCGTGAGGGAACAGGGAGTACAGGAGAGGACTAAGCACACACCCCTGAGGTGCCCCCGTGTTGAGGGTCAGCGTGGCAGACTATGGTGGTCTGCTTGAAACATGTAGGTATTACAGGTAACTGACAGAGCTCCCCAGCAGCAGCATGATGAAGGAGAAGGCAATGACCTTCTGGGCCCAGGTTACAGTACCTGGGCCCAGAAGGGCCACGTGACCTGTGACCTCAAATCAAATCAAATTGTATTCATCACATACACATGGTTAGCAGATGTTAATGCGAGTGTAGCGAAATGCTTGTGCTTCTAGCAGTAGTATCTAACATGTAATCTTAACTCCTGTGTAACGGAGTTAAGAATTTGCCTTAAGCTCACTCCACATCCAGCTGAAAATGTCTCCAATGATGCCGTCGAAATGATTCCTTTTTGGTGGCACAACTGATTGGTATGTTTTCAAGGAGGGCGGTCGAGTATGTTTGCGACCAGAGGACCACTGATGAAGTGAAGCTGTTAGCAGCACACTGATGTTGGTTTCACCTGAAGCAGAACTGCGTTATTGAAAACGAAGGCTGTTGCTTGTGGCTAGCTACTGTATGTTCAAATAGCGTCTGGATTTTTTGGTAATCCATCTAGCCTTGTGAACGTTAACCTGTTTAAAGGTCTTACTCAAATCAGCTACGGAGAGCGTGATCACAATGTCGTCAGGAACAATTGGTGCTCTCATGGATGGTTCAGTGTTGTTTGCCTCAAAGCGAGCATAAAAGGTATTTAGCTTGTATGGGCAGCTCGCGAATGGATTTCTCTTTGTAATCCGTGATAGTTTGCAAGCCCTGCCACATCCAACGAGCATCAGAGCCGGCATAGTAGGATTCGATCTTCGATCTCGTCAGTCATAGCAGGATTTCTTATAAAAGCATCCGGATTAGTGTCCTGCTCTTTGAAAGCGGCAGCTCGAGCCTTTAGCTCAGTGCAAATGTTGCCTGTAATCCATGGCTTCTGGTTGGAATACTTGTGTGTCTGACTTTCTCACTCATCATTATTTACGATTCATTCAGGACTATCCGTAATAATGGTAGCATCCGTACTGATTCATTCAGGACTATTCGTAACCCGTGGTAGAATCCGTACTGATTCATTCAGGACTATCCGTGGTATGAGCTCTCCACTGGTACTTACTGTTTGAGTTTTTAGTATAGTATGGTCTGCAGCTTGTCATGAGGTACTCTAACTCCCTTAACATTGAATATACTGACCTTCATATGGAGTCAGATGGTAGATCTGATTGAATATACTGACCTTCCAATGGAGTGAGATGGTAGTGTTCACCTCAGGAATGTCCTGTGCCCAGCTCAGAGACGTCTGCAGGACAGAGTAGATGAGGTGGTCGAGCCCCAGGACCAGGGCACATACCAGGCAGTAGAAGCCCAGGATGATGCCTCCCCACAGGCATCGTCTCAGCTCCCTCTGTGTCATTCTCCAGCCCCTGGTCTTCACCAGCCTCTTCCTGTAATCAATCAAATGTACTTTTTACATCGGCGGTTTACACAAAGTGCTCTAAAGATACCCAGCCTGGACCTGAAGAGATCGACAGGTTTCTAACCTGTAGGCCTCTGGGAGCTCCTCCACCCCCCGGGCCCTCAGTAACTCCTGTAGGCGGCCCGTCTGACACACATTGTCGTGCTTTAGGTCTGTGAGATACCTGAGGAAAAGAAGAGAACCCGCTCAACTCTAACTCCTCTTGACCAAAAATCTATCATATCAAATGTATTTTATAAATCCTTTTTACACCAGCAGTTTACAGATACCTGCCCTCAAAGTGCATGCCTCCCTAGAAGAAGGGGACCTACAGTAGGTAGGCAGGAACCTAGAAAGAAACCTAGAGAGGAACCAGGCTCAGAGCGGTGACCAGGCCTCTTCAGGCCGTATCGGGTAGATTACCTGACCAGGTAACTGACAGAGCTCCCCAGCAGCAGCATGATGAAGGAGGAGGCGATGACCTTCTGGGCCACGTGACCTGTGACCTCCAGAGTATCCTGTGTAACGGAGTTAAGAATTTGCCTCAAGTTCACTCCACATCCAGCTGAAAATGTCTCCAATGGTGCCGTCGAAAAGATTCCTTTTTGGTGGCACAACTGATTGGTACTGTATGTTCAAATAGCGTCTTGATTTTTTTCTTTCTTCTAACTCCGACAACAACCCTTTTCCTAACCTCAACCTAATTCTCCTAACCTGCTACGTTAATTATTCTAACCTGCTGAGTAAGTTCTCCTAACCTGCTATAAAAAGTAACGTCTGCTGTACTCCATCTAGTCAAAACCGTCAGGCCTGCCCGCAGAACAACGTGAGTTTCCAATAACACGATACAGCTCACCTGCATGGCTTTGAACTCAGCCTTCAGTCTGGCCGAGGCGTCTCTGATACCTCTCGTCATCTCCTCGACATCCACGTTCTGTTCGATCTGAAATAACTGGTTGCTGTGCACAATGTTCGGTATGGTTCTGATGAAATCCTTCATGACGTGTACCGCGTTGCTTACTTGACTGGTGGAGGCCAGGATACTCTCGGCGGTGCTGTGGGAGGAGGCATTTAAAAGTGTGTTACCTAGAGTCACATTTATTTATTTTCCATGATATAGCACACAGTAGTTTCCATACAGCTGGTTCTTAAAGATTTTAGTCTGATTCTTGATGAAATAATATCTCTCCTTCATGCCTCAGAGGAGAGTGGGGTAAGTTGAGCCCAGGCGGTTGGTGGTACCTTAATTGGGGAGGATGGGTTCGTGCTAAATTGGCCGGAGCCAAAGGCAATGTTATAACCTAAGTTGAGCCAATGGCCACCATACCCATACAAATGATGATCACATATTGTCCGTTTTATGCATAATATGTATAGTATTTTTGCAATGAGTCATGCATATGAACTCAACTCAGAGAACTTGCCAACAAATTGGTCAAGAAATGGAAAAGGATGTTGAAAAGAGAGATCTACAATGCCTTCAGAAAGTATTCAGACCCCTTGACTTTTTCCACATTTTCTCAGGTTTAAGCCTTATTCTAAAATGTATTACATGTTTCTTTTCCCCTCATCAATCTACACACAAATACCGCATAACAAAGCAAAAACTGGTTTTTAATAAAAATAAGAAACTGAAATATCACATTTACGTAAGTATTCAGACTTTTTACTCAGTACTTATTTGTATTACATTTGTTTACCTTTATTTAACTAGGCAAGTCAGTTAAGAACAAATTCTTATTTACAACGACGGCCTACACCGGCCAAACCCGGACAATGCTGGGCCAATTGTGGGCCGCCATATGGTTGTGATACAGCCTGGATTCAAAGCAGGGTGGCTGTAGTGACGCTTCTAGCACTGAGACGCAGTGCCTTAGACCAAAGCACATTTGGCAGTGATTACAGCCTCAAGTCTTCTTGGTTATGACGCTACAAGCTTGGCACACCTGTATTTGGGGAGTCTCTCCCATTCTTCTCTGCAGATTCTCTCAAGCTCATTCAGGTTGGACGGTGAGCGTTGCCGCACTGCTAATTTCAGGTCTCTTAAGAGATGTTAGATCGGGTTCAAGTCCGGGCTCTGGCTGGGCCACTCAAGGACATTCAGAGACTTGTGCTGAAGCCACTCATGCATTGTCTTGGCTGTGTGCTTAGGGTTGTTGTCCTGTTGGAAGTTGAACCTTCGCCCCAGTCTGAGGTCCTGAGAGCTCTGGAGCAGGTTTTCATTAAGGATCTCTCTGTACTTTGCTCTGTTCATCTTTGCTTTGATCCTGACTGGCTGTAAAACATCCCCACAGCGTGATGCTGCCACCACCATGCTTCACCGTAGGGATGGTGCCAGGTTTCCTCCAGACGTGACGCTTGGCATTCTGGCCAAACAGTTCAATCTTGGTTTCATCATACCAGAGAATCTTGTTTCTCATGGTCTAAGAGTCTTTAGGTGCCTTTTGGCAAACTCCAAGCGGGCTGTCATGTGCCTTTACTGAGAAGTGGCTTTCGTCTGGCCACTCTACCATAAAGGCCTGATTGGTGGAGTGCTGCAGTGATGGTTGTCCAACTGGAAGGTTCTCCCATCTTTTATTTTCATTTATTTTGTTTATTTCACTTTTATTTAATTCTTATTTACAATGGCGGCCTACCAAAAGGCAAAAGGCCTCCTGCAGGGACAGTGCTGGGATATAAAATTAAACTATAGGACAAAACACACATCACGAAAATAGAGAGACACGACAACACTACATAAAGAGAGACCTAAGACAGCAGCATAGCATGGCAGCAACACATGACAACACAGCATGATACACACCACATGACATCAATATGGTAGCAACACAACATGGCAGCAGCAAAGGCAAGAAGGTAGAGACAACAATACATCACACAAAGCAGCCACACCTGTCAGTAAGAGCATCCATGATTGAGTCTTTGAATGAAGAAAAAAAATGGTCCAGTTTGAGTGTTTGTTGCAGCTCGTTCCAGTCGCTAGCTGCAGCAAACTGAAAAGAGGAGCGACCCAGGGATGTGTGCGCTTTGGGGACCTTTAACAGAATGTGACTGGCAGAACGGGTGTTGTATGTGGAGGATGAGGGCTGCACTAGATATCTCAGATAGGGGGGAGCGAGGCCTAAGAGGGTTTTATAAATAAGCATCAACCAGTGGGTCTTGCGACGTGTATACAGAGATGACCAGTTTACAGAGTGCAGTGATGTGTCCTATAAGGAGCATTGGTGGAAAATCTGATGACCGAACGGTAAAGAACATCTAGCCGCTCAAGAGCACCCTTACATGCCGATCTATAAATTACGTTTCCGTAATCTAGCATGGGTAGGATGGTCATCTGAATCAGGGTTAGTTTGGCAGCTGGGGTGAAAGAGGAGCGACTACGATAGATGAAACCAAGTCTAGATTTAACTTTAGCCTGCAGCTTTGATATGTGCTGAGAGAAGGACAGTGTACCATCTAGCCATACTCCCAAGTACTTGTATGAGGTGACTACCTCAAGCTCTAAACCCTCAGGAGGTAGTGATCACACCTGTGGGGAGAGGGGCATTCTTACCGAACCACATGACCTTTGTTTTGGAGGTTAAGGGCAGAGAAAGCTTGTTGGACACTAAGAAAGCTTTATTGTAGAGCGTTTTACACAACTGATTGGGTCAAACGCATAAGGAATGAAATTCCACAAATTATCTTTTAAGAAGGCCCACCTGTTTATTGAAATGCATTCCAGCTAACTACCTCATGAAGCTGTTTGAGAGAATGCCAGGAGTGTGCAAAGCTGTCATCAAGGCAAAGGGTGGCTATTTGAAGAATCTCAAATGTGAAATATATTTAGATTTGTTTGACTTTTTTGTTTACTACATGATTCCATATGTGTTATTTCATAGTTTTGATGTCTTCACTATTATTCTACAATGTAGAAAATAGTAAAAATAAAGTCCAGGCTGATGACTGGTACTGTATATAAATGCTATAAGTACAGAAATGGTTTGCTCAGTGGGAAATTAATAGTCAAAGGCACCATTATTAGTCCGTTGTACAACCGAATGCCTTCGACTGAAACGTGTCTTCCGCATTTAACCCAACCCCTCTGAATCAGAGAGGTGCGGGGGGCTGCCTTAAATCGACATCCACGTCTTCGGCGCCCGGGGAACAGTGGGTTAACTGCCTTGTTCAGGGGGGCAGAACGACAGATTTTTACCTTGTCAGCTCGGGGATTCGAACTTGCAACCCTCCGGTTACAAGTCCAACGCTCTAACCACTTTTTATAAAAAAAAACATTTGAATGGTTTGAAACTATTAAAAGCTATGAAGACTCTCACAAACATGCAGATATAATGGATTTTGTGACAGTTTTGGCGTTTGTGACAGCAAAACATGTAATCCATTATATCTGCATGTTTGTGAGAGTCTTCATAGCTTTTAATAGTTTCAAACCATTCAAATGTTTTTTATAAAAAGACCCGGGCCCTTCGGGTCCCCCTTGTCTCACAAACACAGCCTAGTTGGTATCAATGGTTGCGGAAGAAATCAACTAATCCAATGGTACAACCCAGAAGTCTGAAGCTCAAACGCACCGTGTTTTAAAGGGGTTAGAAGCCCAAAACACTTCCATTAATATGAACATTGGTAATTGTAGTCCTATAACTAAACTATGTAGTCAGTCATGTCCTGCACGTACTCCTCGTTTCCTCTCTCTCCTCGTCTCCTTCTCAAAAACCCATTGGAGGTGAAGGTCAGAGGGGAGGGACCTCTGGCTTTCTCATCCAATGGGTTTTGAGATGGAGACGAGGAGAGAGAGGAAACGAGGAGTATGTGCAGGACATGACTGACTACATAGTTTAGTTATAGGACTACAATTACCAATGTTCATATTAATGGAAGAGAGGATGCAAGGAGTACGCAAATGAGATATTCCAAATAGGTGAGTCCCTTATGTGCATGGAGCTGGGAGGGCCAACGGCACTGCAGCTGTGTGAGGAGCACTTGATCTTATCAACAGAGGGGCTCACCTGTGTGAGGAGCACTTGATCTTATCAACAGAGGGGCTCACCTGTGTGAGGAGCACTTGATCTTATCAACAGAGGCGCTCACCTGTGGGAGGAGCACTTGATCATGTCAACGGAGCGGCTCAAGTTCCTGGTCATGTTGGGGACGCAGCTGGTCACCACAATAACCAGGGCGGTGGAGATGAGGATCTTCCTGCCCTGTTTGTAGGGTTGTAATGATGACACCAGGAAGTATCGTCGTACCAGGAAGTACCATGGCAAGGAAACAAAAACATGAAGCTGGATTCAATTTCCTGAGGTAAGAAGTAAATAGCCACAACGGCTCATAGGAGCAGGAACCAACGGCAGCTTGATGTTCCAGCACACCCCCTGGACAAGACGCTAGTCTATCACAGGGTCCCGATGAAGACAGCCCTACTGTTTTAAAACACTACTAGTCTATCACAGGGTCCCGATGAAGACAGCCCTACTATTAGAAACTGTTGGATTCTATCTTGAAAATGTACTTATTCATGTTACCATACTAGAATGTATTGATTACTTTACATGTATAAGGAATGTTTATGTTAGTGGTTAAGGAAGTGTAAAGAGGAACCAGGTGTGTGGAAAGTTACTGACTAAGTTATTGTGAGAGAAAAAGGGGAACGGAGTATGTGACCGCGAAGACAACAGCGCCAATTTTAGGCGGTATATCGGGCAACAGTTCTGAGAAGTTACACCCTTAGTTTTATCTTGACATATAAATGCATGTTGGTCATATGCAAAATGAATCCCTAATGAAACCCTAATGTGAACCCCTAATGTGAACCCCTAATGAAACCGTAATGAAACCCTAATGTGAACCCCTAATGAAACTCTCATATGAAACCCTAATATGAACCCCTAATGAAACTAATGAAACCCTCATATGAAACCCTAATATGAACCCCTAATGAAACCCTAATATGAACCCCTAATGAAACTAATGAAACCCTAATGAAACTAATGACACCCTAATATGAACCCCTAATGAATTTCTAATGAAACCCTAATGTGAAACCCTAATTAATCCCTAATGAATTTCTAATGAAACCCTCATGTGAAACCCTAATTAATCCCTAATGAATTTCTAATGAAACCCTAATGTGAAACCCTATTGACAATGCTACCTGTTTGGTTCCCAGGGAGGGCACTGAGATAGAGAGGACACAGCGGACGGGGTGGAGCAGGAACAGCAGCAGGACTACTATACAGCCACAGGTACTGGACACCACCATTGACGGAAAGGGTTGGTAGTTCACACTGTAGACCATCCACACATGTAGAAGACCTCCTATCGCTGCACCGATGATGAGACAGAAACAGAAGAGGGCGAAGACCTCTAACGTGTTCGCCGGAGAAGGTTTGGAATATACACCCCATTGGAACTTCAAGGTGGAATATGATCTTCTTTTAAAAGATGATCTATAGATACAACAAACAAAAAAACATATATATTTTTGTCATTTCGTTGATCATCTTCTTAGACAGTGTTCTCCTATCCTGGTCTTTAAATTAGATGTGATACTATGTTACAACACAATGGGGGGGTTAGGCAATACACTCTACCAGGATATACATCCACACTCCATCCCCCAGGTGGCAGCACTAACCAGGTCAAGGGCTGTGTACTGCCATGAAATCTTGGGGGGGGTCATTTAGAGATTTGATTTTGAATTTTAGGACCCTTTCGGTGTCTTGTTTTATTATTATTATTTTATATAATACTTGGCCTTTACTACTGTAGCCCATAGAAACACATTGAATAACACATTCAGAAATAACAAAAAAAGACAGTCAAAAAATAAATCATGAGAAACAAGGTTTTGAAGTGTCTGTCGTGTATCTAGGAGATATAATAGGAAACAAGGTTTTGAAGTGTCTGTCGTGTATCTAGGAGATATAATAGGAAACAAGGTTTTGAAGTGTCTGTACTACAGTTCAACTCGGAAGTTTACATACACCTTAGCCAAATACATTTAAACTCAGTTTTTCATAATTCCTGTCATTTAATCCAAAATTAACAATCCCTGTCTAAGGTCAATTAGGATTACCACTTTATTTTATTTTTTTTAAATCAGCTTTTATTACTTTCATCACATTCCCAGTGGGTCAGAAGTTTACATACACTCAATTAGTATTTGGTAGCATTGCCTTTAAATTGTTTAACCTGGGTCAAACATGTCGGGTAGCCTTCCACAAGCTTCCCACAATATGTTGGGTGAATTTTGGCCCATTCCTCCTGACAGAGCTGGTGTAACTGAGTTAGGTTTGTAGGCCTCCTTGCTCGCACACGCTTTTTCAATTCTGCCCACACATTTTCTATAGGCTTGAGGTCAGGGCTTTGTGATGGCAACTCCAATACCTTGATTTTGTTGTCCTTAAGCCATTTTGCCACAACTTTGGAAGTATGCTTGGGGTCATTGTCCATTTGGAGGACCCATTTGCAATCAAGATTTAACTTCCTGACTGATGTCTTGAGATGTTGCATCAATATATCCACAAAGGTTTCCTGCCTCATGATGCCATCTATTTTCTGAGGTGCACCAGTCCCTCCTGCAGCAAAGCACCCCCACAACATGATGCTGCCACCCCCGTGCTTCACAGTTGGGATGGTGTTCTTTGGCTTGCAAGCCTCCCCCTTTTTCCTCCAAACATATCGATGGTCATTATGGCTAAACAGTTCTATTTTTGTTTCATCAGACCAGAGGACATTTCTCCAAAAAGTGCGATCTTTGTCCCCATGTGCAGTTGCAAACCGTAGTCTGGCTTTTTTATGGCGGTTTTGGAGCAGTGGCTTCTTCCTTGCTGAGCGGCCTTTCAGGTTATGTCGATATAGGACACGTTTTACTGTGGCTATAGTTACTTTTGTACCTACTTTTTTCACAACAGTACATTCATCTCTAGAAGACAGAACATGTCTCCTTCCTGAGTGATATGACTGCTGCTCGGCCCCATGGTGTTTATACTTGCGTACTATTGTTTGTACAGATGAACGTGGTACCTTCAGGCGTTTGGAAATTGCTCCCAAGGATGAACCATACTTGTGGAGGTCTACAATTTTTTTCTGAGGTCTTGGCTGATTTCTTTTGATTTTCCCATGATGTCAAGGCACTGAGTTTGAAGGTAGGCCTTGAAATACATCCACAGGTACACCTCCAATTGACTCAAATTATGTCAATTAGCTTATCAGAAACTTCTAAAGCTATGACATCATGTTCTGGAATTTTCCAAGCTGTTTAAAGGCACAGTCAACTTAGTGTATGTAAACTTCTGACCCACTGGATTTGTGATGCAGTGAATTATTATATGAAATAATCTGTCTGTAAACAATTGTTGGAAAAATGACTTGTGTCATGCACAAAGTAGATGTCCTAACCGACTTGCCAAAACTATAGTTTGTTAACCTCTTCCAGCTAGGGTCCCATTTTCCGAATTTTCGCCTGTCTGACGTGCCCAAAGTTAAATGCCTACCACTCATGGCCAGAAACTAGGATATTTACATATTTAGTACTATTGGATAGGAAACACTCTGAAGTTTATAAAACCATTAAGATATAGTCTGTGGCTATTCCAGAACAGATTTAGCAGGCAAAAACCAGAGAAATTTCTGTCCGAATTTATTTTTCTTTGGCTCTCCTCTCATTTTGAAGCCCATGTAATATTTTTTCTATGGGGAATAGGACCGAGGTTGCAGTACTTATGGCTTCCACTAGATGTCAACAGTCTCTGGAAAGGGTATGGAGGAAAAAGCTCTGACCAGATCCTTAGAGAGAGAGAATTACTACGGGTAGGGAAAAGGTAAACAGGCGTGCACGTTCACGAACGGAATGCGCCCAGCGCGACCAACTTTCTTTTCGTCTTTTAACGTTTCACTTACCGTTCTTGTAAAATATGATCGCTATTATTCATAAAAGAATACATAAGGATGCATTATTAATGATATTTGATTTGTTTGTGAAAAGATGAGAGGTATAATTTGAACGCGATCCCTTCACTGTAAAGCGGGCGAGTAGACTGACAATGCTTGGTGGAGTAGCTGAACGTAACGTGCCAAAAACAACGGATATTTATGGATATAATTATTTACTTTTTCTAACAAAAGAACCATGGATTATCTTGTTTGGACACTTGGGAAGACCTCAGAAGAAGTTATTTGAAAGGTAAGCGATTTATATTAGCTGTGATATGGATATTTTGAGAACCGAGCTGGATATGAATTTATGCTAATGTGGAAAATATGTGAGGTACTAGCCTCAAACAATCAAATGTAGTGCTTTGCCAGTAAAGCCTTTTTAAAATCTGACAACGCAGTGATATTGCCAAGAAGCAGAGCTTTTGATGGCTATGCAACACTATGCAACACTTGTATATCGAAGTTAAATATTACGAATATGTATTACGAATATGTATTTTGAATTTGGCGCGTTATGTTTGCTCTGAAAACGATCCCGCTAAAGGGATCGGCGCGCTAAGAGGTTAACAAGAAATATGTGGAGTGGTTGAAAAACGAGTTTTAATGACTCCAAGCTAAGTGTATGTAAACTTCCGACTTCAACTATATATCTAGGAGATTGGTTGTGTTTTTTTGGACACCTTATTTTTGTTGGCACAAAACTATCTCCATACTTCCATTCATTTGTATGGGTTACCTTCAGACGAGTTCCGTGACGCTTGTTGGGGTCATAGAGCAAAAAGAACACCATCTTGTTTGTGGGTCTCCCCTTTCGATAGTGGGTCATATTAGTTTTAGCTCAAACTGTTCGGACGCTGTAGATGTTTTCAGGAGAAAACCAATTTTCTGTCTCAGATTGAGACGCAGCCCTACCATCTTCCACCCAGATTGAGACGCAGCCCTACCATCTTCCACCGCAGATTGAGACGCAGCCCTACCACCTTCCACCGCAGATTGAGACGCAGCCCTACCACCTTCCACCCCAGATTGAGACGCAGCCCTACCATCTTCCACCCAGATTGAGACGCAGCCCTACCATCTTCCACCGCAGATTGAGACGCAGCCCTACCATCTTCCACCGCAGATTGAGACGCAGCCCTACCATCTTCCACCCAGATAGAGACGCAGCCCTACCATCTTCCACCCAGATAGAGACGCAGCCCTACCATCTTCCACCCAGATTGAGACGCAGCCCTACCACCTTCCATCCCAGATTGAGACGCAGCCCTACCATCTTCCATCCAGATTGAGACGCAGCCCTACCATCTTCCACCGCAGATTGAGACGCAGCCCTACCATCTTCCACCGCAGATTGAGACGCAGCCCTACCATCTTCCACCGCAGATTGAGACGCAGCCCTACCATCTTCCACCCAGATAGAGACGCAGCCCTACCATCTTCCACCCAGATAGAGACGCAGCCCTACCATCTTCCACCCAGATTGAGACGCAGCCCTACCATCTTCCACCCAGATTGAGACGCAGCCCTACCATCTTCCACCGCAGATTGAGACGCAGCCCTACCATCTTCCACCGCAGATTGAGACGCAGCCCTACCATCTTCCACCCAGATAGAGACGCAGCCCTACCATCTTCCACCCAGATTGAGACGCAGCCCTACCATCTTCCACCGCAGATAGAGACGCAGCCCTACCATCTTCCACCGCAGATAGAGACGCAGCCCTACCATCTTCCACCCAGATTGAGACGCAGCCCTACCACCTTCCATCCCAGATTGAGACGCAGCCCTACCATCTTCCATCCAGATTGAGACGCAGCCCTACCATCTTCCACCGCAGATTGAGACGCAGCCCTACCATCTTCCACCTCAGATTGAGACGCAGCCCTACCATCTTCCACCGCAGATTGAGACGCAGCCCTACCATCTTCCACCGCAGATTGAGACGCAGCCCTACCATCTTCCACCCAGATTGAGACGCAGCCCTACCATCTTCCACCGCAGATACGGACGGATACGGACGGATTCTGATGAGGATTTTTTTGTTATGTTACTTAGATTAAAGCACGGGCGCATCAATATATTTTTAAGGATTAAGGTGATGGTCAGTCAGTGTCCCTACTGGGTGCATCAATAGATTCATTAAGGTGATGGTCAGTCAGTGTGTAGCAGTATTTATTAGAGAGGGGTAAAGAAAGATTTTGTTAGGGCACCAGGCCGGTATTAACCATGCCGAAAGGAAAAGAGTAGAATAGAGAGAGTACCGCTACCAGACCCACCCACATCAGCAGAAGAGACTGTCTAGAGAGTAGCCTGTTTGCCAGATGGCCAGTGGAGAGAAAAGATAAGACACACCATATAAAACCCCTTCACCTGCACAGGAGTAACCCTACCAATGATACCTCATACAATAATAATAAATGGCAGAGCAATTGAACGACAACTTCATAGAAACGATTTACAAGAAAGAACCAGTCATCAACATTAGAGAATTTGCAATAATCTGTATTACCTTCCAGTGGGGAAGTGCAGAGGGTATGAATGTGGGGATGTTCATAGACAAATCAAAGGCCTTAAAAATGTCCAAAATCTTCTCGGCCACATGTCATTAGTATCACACCACCTCAATACAGTTCAATACAATACACAACTTGCAAGCAACCTCCTTTTTAACTAAAATGTCAATACAGATACTTCTGGCAGGGCCATAATAGCCCAGCGCTAATGAACATAAACGGGAAGTGCATTTGAAAAATAGAAAGTCTGCTGCAGTGTAAAGCACTGGAACGATAGAGGGAAGAGAGAGAGAGAGAGAATCTTAGCTGTTGACTTCAGACTGGTTGCCTCGTCTGTTGACTTCAGTACTGTCGGCCCGTCTGATGGTGTGTTGGCTGATATGTCCAAGCTTCGCAACAATGTTGCTCCTAATCCATGCGATCCATAACAGGTGCGGTCCCAAACGATCACAACCACAACCATAGAGCCGTCACCCGATGATTGAGTTAAACACGTTATAAACTAAACACGTTGAAAACAAACATGGACTTCTGCAGCATTGCACACACAATCAAACTGTCGCGCCAACCAAGAGCTTCCTCCCAGAGAGCTGAAAAAGCTGTCTTTATCTCTCCTCTTTCCTTACTGCTGATGCGCTCTTAAAGTGGCAGCGCACGGTGAAGGCTCCGTGCAGGATTTCGCCACAAGTGTCCCAGCTGGGTTCGTCAATAGACTCATTAAGGTGATGGTCAGTCTGTGTCCCAGCTGGGTGCATCAATAGACTCATTAAGGTGATGGTCAGTCTGTGTCCCAGCTGGGTGCATCAATAGACTCATTAAGGTGATGGTCAGTCAGTGTCCCAGCTGGGTGAGTCAATAGACTCATTAAGGTGAGGGTCAGTCAGTGTCCCAGCTGGGTTCGTCAATAGACTCATTAAGGTGATGGTCAGTCAGTGTCCCAGCTGGGTGAGTCAATAGACTCATTAAGGTGAGGGTCAGTCAGTGTCCCAGCTGGGTTCGTCAATAGACTCATTAAGGTGAGGGTCACTCAGTGTCCCAGCTTGGTGCATCAATAGACTCATTAAGGTGATGGTCAGTCAGTGTCCCAGCTGGCAAGCCGTGGTGCTGCTGGTTGGTTTGGTGGCCTTGAAGCCTTTTGTTTGTTGTGGAGTCTTTAGTTTGTACATGTCTTTGGTATTTTTCCTTTTTTTGTAAATATTTCATGTTTCGTCACTATCTGAACAAATAATAATCCACTTTGACTGGCCGACCCAGTGGTCAAGAAGGAGTTGGCCCTGGAAGGTAAGGTGGCTCGCTCCTTGGCCCATCCATGTACATTCAACACCTCGCTTCATACGCTTACGTCTCATTTGAATGCGTCAAATCAGGTTACAGACGGTGAACTAGGCCTAAGACCCCTAGACATGACGAGTGCTATAATATAAGCATGGCTAGTTAATCGGTTTCGTAAACAATTACATGAAACATATTATATTATATAATGGTAAATAATTATTACACTGTATATTGATAACAGACCTGGGTTCAAGTACTATTTAAAAGATTTCAATTTCTTTCACATACATTTTAAATTAAGTAATCAGATATTTTCTATTTGAAAATAAAAGTAGTTGAATATTGGAATGTATTTTTCGAAATACTAAAATACACAGATTATTTTCAAATACAAATAAGTACCCCCATGCATTTGAACCCGAGTCCTAGGAGTATCTAAAATAATGTAAGTACTTGAAAATATTTTCAAATTTGTAGACTATATAGAGGAAATTATTTCCCGATAAAATTAGTTAATTTTGGCCCACATTATTTGATAATACTCAAATACACAGAAAGGTATTTCCATCACAAATAATCAAATCCGCATGTAGTTGAACCCAGGCGTGATTAGTAACTCTGGACTCACAGGAATCCTGAGGCTCGGTGTGGACCACTGGAGACAGCCTCCATGATGTACGGAGTTCTATGACTGGGACCAAATCAACGACAACGTCGTGGGTTAAAATATTCACAGATTTGGTACAAAAAGCTGACAGTCGTATATAATGTTGAACTATGGTGTGTTTTGTGTTTTTAAATAGAACAGAATTGCTTCAGCCAATATAATATTTAAACAATTAGTTCTGCTATCATGTCTACAGATATTCCCTATAATTTCTAATTGTATAACCTACCTTCAGTTCTCTGAAGCAGTACTGTGTTGAGTGTAGAAATGCCCTTGGTAGTCCAACTCAACAGACCGATTGATTTATATACAGCCCTGAGGGGTTCCTCTTTTCTGGCCATGGGCAGGCGGAAACACTCACGTAATATGTTGATGAATACAGGGTCTGAAAAACATTCATTTCTGTTGTGTTGAAATGGAACTTCAGATGTCCTGTGTGTCAGAGATTAACTGGTATTACTGTGTAATATGGTGGTAGCAGAAAGCCAGTATGAGGGTTGGCGCTCAGGCTAGAATGAAAGACACCGTAGAAAGCCAGTATGAGGGTTGGTGCTCAGGGCTAGAATGAAAGACACCGTAGAAAGCCAGTATGAGGGTTGGCGCTCAGGGCTAGAATGAAAGACACCGTAGAAAGCCAGTATGAGGGTTGGCGCTCAGGCTAGAACGAAAGACACCGTAGAAAGCCAGTATGAGGGTTGGCGCTCAGGCTAGAATGAAAGACGGCCGTAGAAAGCCAGTATGAGGGTTGGCGCTCAGGCTAGAATGAAAGACGGCCGGTGCGTGGGACATCTGTAGAGCTCAAAAAGTAATCACACTCAAAACCATGACAAGGAATAATACAAAACGTTGAGCGTAAAGGGGGCCAATTACTTTTCCACACAGGGGGGCATTGGGTGTTGCATAACTTCAAAATGTTGTGTTATTTGTTCACTCGGGTTCCCTTTATCTCATATTAGGGTTTTGGGAGAAGATCTAAAAGCATTCAGTGTCGTAAATATGCAAAAATATAGAATATTAGGAATACTTTTTCACAGCACTGTAAGTCTATTACATAGTGTATTAAATAATCTAGTATATAGGTGTATTATGTAGTGTATTATATAGTGTATTATGCAGTGTATTGTATAGGTGTATTAAATAATCTATTATATAGGTGTATTATGTAGTGTATTATATAGGTGTATTATATAGGTGTATTACATAGTGTATAATATAGGTGTATTATATAGGTGTATTATATAGGTGTATTATATGGGTGTATTATATAGGTGTACTATATCGTGTATTATATAGTCTATTACATAGTGTATTAAATAATCTATTATATAGGTGTATTATGTAGTGTATTATATAGTGTATTATGCAGTGTATTGTATAGGTGTATTAAATAATCTATTATATAGGTGTATTATATAGTGTATTATATAGCGTATTAAATAATCTATTATATAGGTGTATTATATAGGTGTATTATATAGGTGTACTATATCGTGTATTATATAGTCTATTACATAGCGTATTACATAATCTATTATATTGGTGTATTATGTAGTGTATTATATAGTGTATTATGCAGTGTATTGTATAGGTGTATTAAATAATCTATTATATAGGTGTATTATATAGTGTATTATATAGCGTATTAAATAATCTATTATATAGGTGTATTATATAGGTGTATTATATAGGTGTACTATATCGTGTATTATATAGTCTATTACATAGCGTATTACATAATCTATTATATTGGTGTATTATGTAGTGTATTATATAGTGTATTATATACAGTGGGGCAAAAAAGTATTTAGTCAGCCACCAATTGTGCAAGTTCTCCAACTTAAAAAGATGAGAGAGGCCTGTAATTTTCATCATAGGTACACTTCAACTATGACAGACGAAATGAGAAAAAGAAATACAGAAAATCACATTGTAGGATTTTTAATTTATTTATTTGCAAATTCTGGTGGAAAATAAGTATTTGGTCAATAACAAAAGTTTATCTCAATACTTTGTTATATACCCTTTGTTGGCAATGACAGAGGTCAAACGTTTTCTGTAAGTCTTCACAAGGTTTTCACACACTGTTGCTGGTATTTTGGCCCATTCCTCCATGCAGATCTCCTCTAGAGCAGTGATGTTTTGGGGCTGTCGCTGGGCAACACGGACTTTCAACTCCCTCCAAAGATTTTCTATGGGGTTGAGATCTGGAGACTGGCTAGGCCACTCCAGGACCTTGAAATGCTTCTCACTGAAGCCACTCCTTCGTTGCGGGCGGTGTGTTTGGGATCATTGTCATGCTGAAAGACCCAGCCACGTTTCATCTTCAATGCCCTTGCTGATGGAAGGAGGTTTTCACTCAAAATCTCACGATACATGGCCCCATTCATTCTTTCCTTTACACGGATCAGTCGTCCTGGTCCCTTTGCAGAAAAACAGCCCCAAAGCATGATGTTTCCACCCCCATGCTTCACAGTAGGTATGGTGTTCTTTGGATGCAACTCAGCATTCTTTGTCCTCCAAATACGACGAGTTGAGTTTTTACCAAAAAGTTATATTTTGGTTTCATCTGACCATATGACATTCTCCCAATCCTCATCTGGATCATCCAAATGCTCTCTAGCAAACTTCAGACGGGCCTGAACATGTACTGGCTTAAGCAGGGGGACACGTCTGGCAGTGCAGGATTTGAGTCCCTGGCGGCGTAGTGTGTTACTGATGGTAGGCTTTGTTACTTTGGTCCCAGCTCTCTGCAGGTCATTCACTAGGTCCCCGTGTGGTTCTGGGATTTTTGCTCACCGTTCTTGTGATCATTTTGACCCCACGGGGTGAGATCTTGCGTGGAGCCCCAGATCGAGGAAGATTATCAGTGGTCTTGTATGTCTTCCATTTCCTAATAATTGCTCCCACAGTTGATTTCTTCAAACCAAGTTGCTTACCTATTGCAGATTCAGTCTTCCCAACCTGGTGCAGGTCTACAATTTTGTTTCTGGTGTCCTTTGACAGCTCTTTGGTCTTGGCCATAGTGGAGTTTGGAGTGTGACTGTTTGAGGTTGTGGACAGGTGTCTTTTATACTGATAACAAGTTCAAACAGGTGCCATTAATACAGGTAACGAGTGGAGGACAGAGGAGCCTCTTAAAGAAGAAGTTACAGGTCTGTGAGAGCCAGAAATCTTGCTTGTTTGTATGTGACCAAATACTTATTTTCCACCATAATTTGCAAATAAATTCATTAAAAATCCTACAATGTGATTTTCTGGATTTCTTTTCCTCATTTTGTCTGTCATAGTTGAAGTGTACCTATGATGAAAATTACAAGCCTCTCTCATCTTTTTAAGTGAGAGAACTTGCACAATTGGTGGCTGACTAAATACTTTTTTGCCCCACTGTAGGTGTATTATATAGTGTATAATATAGGTGTATTATATAGGTGTATTATATAGGTGTACTCAGGAACAACTTTATCAAACAGATTAGCCTTTTGCTCAGCCATCAATGAATCTCTAGAACTAGTCAACTGTTCTGTCTGGAGTTGGACTGGCGACTCAAGACTTTCAAGGCTTATACTCTCAACCTCCTTACGAGAGGCAGCACGGGTAACAGCACAAACTGGAAATACCTCAGGAGACACACAGCTGCGATCTGGAGATACCCTTGCAGGGGACACTGAAGGTTGCTTCTTAAAGATGTTTAGTTTACCATCTGCCCACACCTTTCTACCTGCCAAGTCATTCCCCAAAATCATGTGGACTCCCTCTACTGGCAACTGGGGTCTAACCCCAACATCTACATCCCCCTCTACCAGACCACATTTTAGGGTAACTTCATGTAAAGGAGAAGAGAACGGAACTAAACCCATACCACGTACCATTACACATCTGCCAGTATCAGACTCCTTAGAGAACGGCAAAACAGATTCCAGAATAAAAGAATCCAAAGCGCCAGTGTCCCTTAAGATCTTAATTGAAACATGTGTTGCCATCTACCAAGGACACCATCTGAAATAAAGGCTGAAAAAATCACAGTGACAAACTCAACTAGTGGCTGAAAAAGCTCACCCTGGTGGTCAGAGGCTGTAACAGGAGCTGCCCTCTCAGCAGGTTTAACTTGACCTGACTTTTTTGATTTAAGTAGAGGACAATCTTTCTTCCAATGTCCTTCAACTAAACAGTAGCGACAGGTATTAGCACTAACCGGTGCTTTAAGTCCTCCAGACCCAAACTTCTGCTGAGGCCTTTGGAAAGGATCTCCAAAAAAAGGTGACCTACTATTCCTAGGAGTAAAGATATTTTTATGGTACATGTCACTGTTTGACTCAAAATGGCTTTTATGTGTTAGATTCTGTGAAACATCAAACTGTGGTAGTCCTTCTGGTCTATCAGCATTTCTCAATCGCGTTCTCTCTAACTGCATTTGCAACAGCTCCCTCTGCTGCTCAAAAGTCAATGAAGGGCTAGACTGAAAACTTGCACCCTCACTACTAGCAGACTGACCCGAAAAAAACACCTACCTCCCTAAGACCCTGCTGCTTTAATCTAGCTTTAACAGTCCCTTTAAATTTTTTTAATCAACAATCTCAATCTGATAATGTTCAGCCATTTCAATTAACTGCTCCTTAGTACACAACTCTAAGGCTACCTCTGAAGGAGCTTGAACAAAACTACTCAGAATGGAAGACATTTTCCTCAACCAATACAACTATTACAAATGCTCAACAAAATACACAACTCACCTGCTGTCAATCTGGGTTAAAGGACCTGAGCCACACCTCACTATCCTCCAAAAACAACTAACTAACTGGCCCTGGTCTTCGTGCAGTCACATGTGGTGGGGTTTTATGCACACAAAACCAGTGGAGTGGAAAAGACCAGAAACTGGCAGCCCCCCCCATATCCACGGAGGTGCTCCCGAGCCGATGTAGGGGAAAAGGGAAGCTCTACCCACGTTCACTGCCACCTAAAACACCACGAGCCTCCTATTGACACTCGCTGATAAGCCTGAACAGGAGAGGACTCCCACCTAAACAAAAACCCAGAAAAACCCAGAGTGAATTGCTAACCAAATTTAGCTACCGAGCTAACTGAACCAAAAAAAACACACAGCTCTCAACGCTCTCTTCAACAATATTTGTTAAAGTAACTTTAACTTACGGATGAGCCCCCACTTGTCACAGGCCGGCTCATAGCCTGTGGCAAAAATGAGGGGACACGAACAACAGGTATAGGCCAATCAAAAAGGTTCTTTATTACAACCCAAAACGATTAACTTTAAACAAAGAAAAAGGAATGAGGTGGAAATGCCATAATGGAAGGTGTATGTAAAGTGCAGGGATGCAGTGATCTGTGTGTGTGAACATGACTGAGTGGAAACTATGTAAAACTACAAAGGAACAAACAAAACAGGACTATACCTGGAGGAGCAGAGAGAGAGAGGGAGCAGAGAGAGAGACAGAGAGCAGAGCAGAGAGAGAGCAGAGCAGAGAGAGAGCAGAGAGAGAGAGAGAGCAGAGAGAGAGCAGAGAGAGAGAGGGGGAGCAGAGAGAGAGAGAGAGAGCAGAGAGAGAGAGAGAGAGAGAGAGAGAGAGAGAGAGAGAGAGAGAGAGAGAGAGAGACAGAGAGAGAGAGAGAGAGAGAGAGAGAGAGGGAGCAGAGAGAGAGAGAGAGAGAGAGAGAGAGGGAGCAGAGAGAGAGAGAGAGAGAGAGAGAGAGCAGAGAGAGAGAGACAGAGAGAGAGAGGGAGAGAGAGAGGGAGGGAGCAGAGAGAGAGAGAGGGAGCAGAGAGAGAGAGAGAGAGAGAGAGAGGAGCAGAGAGAGAGAGAGAGAGGGAGCAGAGAGAGAGAGAGGGAGCAGAGAGAGAGAGAGGGAGCAGAGCAGAGAGAGAGGAGTGATTAGTGAAGCAGGTTAAATACCCTGAGCCCAGGTGGCTCCAATCACTAACGACCCTCCTCTGCCTGCAGGAGGAACTGCCCCTGCAATGCAGAGGAGGGGACGTGACAATAGTGTGTTATATAGTGTATTACATAGGTGTATTATACAGTCTATTATAGAGTGTGTTATATAGGTTCATTATATTGTGTATTATATAGTGTATTTTATAGTGTATTATACAGTGTATTGTGTGTATTATATAGTGTGTTATATAGGTTTATTATGTAGTGTATTATATATGTGTATTATATAGTGTGTTATATAGGTTTATTAAACAGTGTATTATATATGTGTATTATATAGTGTGTAATATAGGTTTATTATATAGTGCATTTTATAGTGTATTATACAGTATATTATATAGGTGTATTATATAGGTGTATTATATAGTCTATTATATAGCTTGTTATATAGTTTTATTATATAGTGTATTATATAGTGTATTTTATAGTGTATTATACAGTGTATTATATAGGTGTATTATACAGTGTATTATATAGGTTATATACAGTTGATGTCGGAAGTTTACATACACCTTAGCCAAATACATTTAATCTCAGTTTTTCACAATTCCTGACATTTAATCCTCGTAAAATGTCCCTGTTTTAGGTCAGTTAGGATCACCACTTTATTTTAAGAATGTGAAATGTCAGAATAATAGTAGAGAGAATGATTTATTTCAGCTTTTATTACTTTCATCACATTCCCAGTGGGTCAGAAGTTTACATACACTCAATTAGTATTTGGGTGCATTGCCTTTAAATTGTTTAACTTGGTTAAAACGTTTCGGGGAGCCTTCCACAAGCTTCCCACAATAAGTTGGGTGAATTTTGGCCCATTCCTCCTGACAGAGCTGGTGTAACTGAGTCAGGTTTGTAGGCCTCCTTGCTCGCACACGCTTTTTCAGTTCTGCCCACACATTTTCTATGGGATTGAGGTCAGGGCATTGTGATGGCTACTCCAATACCTTGATTTTGTTGTCCTTAAGCCATTTTGCCACAACTTTGGAAGTATGCTTGGGGTCATTGTCCATTTGGAAGACCCATTTGCCACCAAGATTTAACTTCCTGACTGATGTCTTGAGATGTTGCTTCAATATATCCACATAATTTCCCTTCCTCATGATGCCATCTATTTTGTGAAGTGCACCAGTCCCTCCTGCAGCAAAGCACCCCCACAACACGATGCTGCCACCCCCGTGCTTCACGGTTGGGATGGTGTTCCTCGGCTTGCAAGCCTCCCCCTTTTTCCTCCAAACATAACGATGGTTATTATGGCCAAACAGTTCTATTACTGTTTCATCAGACTAGAGGACATTTCTCCAAAAAGTACGATCTTTGTCCCCATGTGCAGTTGAAAATCGTAGTCTGGTTTTTTTATGGCGGTTTTGGAGCAGTGGCTTCTTCCTTAATGAGCGGCCTTTCAGGTTATGTCGATATAGGACTTGTTTTACTGTGGATATAGATACTTTTGTACCTGTTTCCTCCAGCATCTTCACAAGGTCCTTTGCTGTTATTCTGGGATTGATTTGCACTTTTCACACCAAAGTACGTTCATCTCTAGGAGACAGAACACGTCTCCTTCCTGAGCGGTATGACGGCTGCCTGGTCCCATGGTGTTTATACTTGCGTACTATTGTTTGTACAGATGAACGTGATACCTTCAGGGGTTTGGAAATTGCTCCCAAGGATGAACCAGACTTGTGGAGGTCTACAATATTTTCTCTGAGGTCTTGGCTGATTTCTTTTGATTTTCCCATAATGTCAAGCAAAGAGGCTCTGAGTTTGACAGTAGGCCTTGAAATACATCCACAGGTACACCTCCAATTGACTCAAATTATGACAATTAGCAGAAGCTTCTAAAGCCATGACATCATGTTCTGGAATTTTCAAAGCTGTTTAAAGGCACGGTCAACTTAGTGTATGTAAACTTCTGACCCACTGCAATTGTGACACAGTGAATTATAAGTGAAATAATCTGTCTGTAAATTTTTTTTAATTTTTTTTTATTTGTGTCATGCACAAAGTAGATGTCCTAACCGACTTGCCAAAACTATAGTTTGTTAACAAGAAATTTGTGGAGTGGTTGAAAAATGAGTTTTAATGACTCCAACATAAGTGTATGTAAAGTTCCGACTTCAACTGCAGCCTTGTTATTGTTATTTTTACTGAGCTTCTATTTTTCCTTTAGTTTATTTAGTACATTTCTTCTTACTTTTTAAAAACTCTGCATTGTTGGTTAGGGGCTTGTAAGTAGTCATTTCACGGTAAGGTCTACACCTGTTGGTTAGGGGCTTGTAAGTAGTCATTTCACGGTAAGGTCTACACCTGTTGGTTAGGGGCTTGTAAGTAGTCATTTCACGGTAAGGTCTACACCTGTTGGTTAGGGGCTTGTAAGTAGTCATTTCACGGTAAGGTCTACACCTGTTGGTTAGGGGCTTGTAAGTAGTCATTTCACGGTAAGGTCTACACCTGTTGGTTAGGGGCTTGTAAGTAGTCATTTCACGGTAAGGTCTACACCTGTTGGTTAGGGGCTTGTAAGTAGTCATTTCACGGTAAGGTCTACACCTGTTGGTTAGGGGCTTGTAAGTAGTCATTTCACGGTAAGGTCTACACCTGTTGGTTAGGGGCTTGTAAGTAGTCATTTCACGGTAAGGTCTACACCTGTTGGTTAGGGGCTTGTAAGTAGTCATTTCACGGTAAGGTCTACACCTGTTGGTTAGGGGCTTGTAAGTAGTCATTTCACGGTAAGGTCTACACCTGTTGGTTAGGGGCTTGTAAGTAGTCATTTCACGGTAAGGTCTACACCTGTTGGTTAGGGGCTTGTAAGTAGTCATTTCACGGTAAGGTCTACACCTGTTGGTTAGGGGCTTGTAAGTAGTCATTTCACGGTAAGGTCTACACCTGTTGGTTAGGGGCTTGTAAGTAGTCATTTCACGGTAAGGTCTACACCTGTTGGTTAGGGGCTTGTAAGTAGTCATTTCACGGTAAGGTCTACACCTGTTGGTTAGGGGCTTGTAAGTAGTCATTTCACGGTAAGGTCTACACCTGTTGGTTAGGGGCTTGTAAGTAGTCATTTCACGGTAAGGTCTACACCTGTTGGTTAGGGGCTTGTAAGTAGTCATTTCACGGTAAGGTCTACACCTGTTGGTTAGGGGCTTGTAAGTAGTCATTTCACGGTAAGGTCTACACCTGTTGTATTCGGTGCATGTGACAAATAAAATTTGATTTGATATAGTACACTCTACCTTTGACCAGAGCCCTACATGGGTCATGGTCAAATGTAGGGCACTACATAGAGAATAGGGTGCCATTTGTGATGTACTGGCAATAGCTTGATTTGTAGGGCAGTGCAAGCTATAGCCTTCTATCAGGGAAGTGTTTCTATTTGCTGTCAATTTCATGCTTGCCACTGTCCTCCAATGATGAGTGAGCGATAGCGGATCTAAACCAACCAGAGGGCGGGGTGTTTATCTATAAAGTAACCTGCTGTAGGAAGCTACTTCAATCACATTCCAGAGTTCCCTGAGTGTTAGGGTGAAGGAGGTCGAAGTAGGAAGGATCAGGGCTGTTGAAGGTCTCCTATGCTGAGGCGATGAAACTCGACAAAGCAGCGGATAGAGATGATGAAGCCATGGCAGTGGATGATACCCAGCAGTCGGTAGACGTCAGTCAGGTGAGAGGTCCTGAAGTACTAAATCGTAAAGAAGGTTGATTTTGTTGCGTTTATTTGCGAAAGGTGATTCATTGTACAGGAAAAACTAACAAAAAAAAAAAATGGAAATGGTTATTAAAGCTACTAAAGGGTTATTGGATCTCCAGGATTTCATGATTCAAACAGGTTTCTGAAGATGCTTCAGAACGTGTAGGTGCATCGCTGGGAGTCGGGAAGCAAGTTCAGGGAGTGAATCATTTAATAAATAAATGAAAACATAATACAAAACAAGAAACACAAACAACACACAGACAAGAAACAGAAACAATAACGCCTGGGGAAGGAACCAAAGGGAGGGACATAAATAGGGCAGGTAATCAAGGAGGGAATGGAGTCCAGGTGAGAGTCATTATGCGCTGATGCGCGAAACTATGGTGACAGGTGTGCGCCGTAACGAGCAGCCTGGTGACCTAGAGGCCGGAGAGGGAGCACACGTGACAGTAGGGATCAGACCCCAGAGCCCGTAGGGATCAGACCCCAGAGCCCGTAGGGATCAGACCCCAGAGCCCGTAGGGATCAGGCCCCAGAGCCCGTAGGGATCAGACCCCAGAGCCCATTGGGATCAGGCCCCAGAGCCCATTGGGATCAGGCCCCAGAGCCAGTGTTAGGATCAGGCCCCAGAGCCCGTAGGGATCAGGCCCCAGAGCCTGTTGGGATCAGGCCCCAGAGCCCGTAGGGATCAGACCCCAGAGCCCGTTGGGATCAGGCCCCAGAGCCCGTAGGGATCAGACCCCAGAGCCCATTGGGATCAGGGCCCAGAGCCCGTAGGGATCAGACCCCAGAGCCCATTGGGATCAGGCCCCAGAGCCAGTGTTAGGATCAGGCCCCAGAGCCTTTAGGGATCAGGCCCCGGAGCCTGTTGGGATCAGGTCCCAGAGCCCATTGGGATAAGTTTACAGTTGACCAAGTGAAGGAGTACATTGACTTTTGTATATATTTTTGGGAATATTATTGTGAATGGTCTGGGTGTAGCTGGTGCAGAAGAGTCAGGCACAGGACAGCAGAGACGAGTACCACAAGTAATTTCACTCAAAAAACATACTCATTACAATAAGAATAACTAAGCCCACAAATACGGACCAAAAACACAAAAACAATCACGCACAAAGCCATGGGGAAAACAGAGGGTTAAAGAACAAAAATAGCATTTGGGAATTGAACAAGACAAAACAAATGGAACATTTGAAAATTTCCCAGGACATAGACATGTCTTATATGGGCAGAAAGCTTAAATTCTTGTTAGTCTAACTGCACTGTCCAATTAACAGTAGCTATTACAGTGAAAAAATACCATGCTATTGTTTAAGGAACAAAACACACTGGTTTGATGCGTTGACCTCTGAATCTAAATAATGTAGTTACATTCAGTAATCTTGCTCTGATGTGTCATCCTGAGGGTACCAGAGATAGAATGTAGCATAGTTTTGTTTGACAAAATACAGTTTTATGTTCTACAGTTTGACCCCACTGCTGTTTGACCCCACTGCTGTCTGTGGCTCCCAACCCACCCCGTCTGGCCATCTAGATGTGTGAAAGTTAGTGTATAAGCTAATGATCCATAATGTATGACATTTCTGGGAGTGTGTGAACTTACATTTTTTATTACCATAGCACTTTTATATGTTCTCTATAGTTATGTACTTGAAAACATGTCAATTGACCAATTCGGCACATTTGGGCAAACTCCTGGCAGACTTGATGCAAAATATTGTGTAGTAATGTAATTCTTCACTGGATCAGTCTGACACTTTGTACACACACTGCTGCCATCTTGTGGACAAAGTGTTAATTACACCTAGGATCCTAGTAGGGCATTTCAAAGCTGATGGAGAAAAGAAAATGTGAAAACACATGTTTTTATTGTTGTATTATATTTTACCAGATAAAATGTGTTATATTCTCTTACGTTCATTTCACATTTCCACAAACTTCAAAGTGTTTCCTTTCAAATGGTATCAAGAATATGCATATCCTTGCTTCAGGGCCTGAGTTACAGGCAGTTAGATTTAGGTCTGTCATTTTAGGCGAAAATTGAAAAAAAAGGGTCCGATCCTTAAGAGGTGAGCAACGGGTCTGGCAGGTAAGATGAGGTTTCTCCCCGTCTCTGGCCCACACTCCAGTACAGCAGGTGGAGCACCATAACGTTGGATGCCAACCACCGATAAACCCCACCGAAGAAGAAGAAGGAGAAGGAGTATTCTCTGGTGCCGACCTTTTGCCACGGAAAGGTAAGACAGTTGTATATTTCTGACTGTCACTGTATCCAGCGTTGAATGACGAAATAAATACAGAGAAAAGAACGCCATAGTAGTCACTCACTAGGATACATACTCCTAAATACATTATTACCTCTAAATGATCATTTACATTGTAGCCGGGACATCTACCCGATCTAAATTTAGGATTTGAGGAGGTAGCGAGGAGGTAACTAGTGCGAGAGGGAGGGACGACGTCCCGGGAATGAAGGAGTTCTCATTCCCTTTATAGGGCACTGCTTCTGACCAGGGCATTCCCTTTATAGGGCACTGCTTCTGACCAGGGCATTCCCTTTATAGTGCACTGCTTCTGACCAGGGCATTCCCTTTATAGGGCACTGCTTCTGACCAGGGCATTCCCTTTATAGGGCACTGCTTCTGACCAGGGCATTCCCTTTATAGGGCACTGCTTCTGACCAGGGCATTCCTTTATAGGGCACTGCTTCTGACCAGGGCATTCCCTTTATAGGGCACTGCTTCTGACCAGGGCATTCCCTTTATAGGGCACTGCTTCTGACCAGGGCATTCCCTTTATAGGGCACTGCTTCTGACCAGGGCATTCCCTTTATAGTGCACTGCTTCTGACCAGGGCATTCCCTTAATTAATAGTGCACTGAAATCCCCTTAAACTCTCAGACATTGAAAGTTCATTTTGAGCCGTTGCATCGTTATTCACTAATCTTTTACGTTCTCTTTCATTTCCCAGACAGAGCAGCAGTGATGATCCTGCATTCTGCTTTCCATTTCCAGCACTTCTTTTACCACTACTGATAATGAAACTTGATTCTTGTATAATCTGACATACTGTATTTTTCCCTCTTTCATTTTATTAAATTTTTTTACCAAATGGTTCAGTCTGAGTTCTATACTGAAGTATCATCTGAGTGACCAGGTAAGGATACAGCCTCCACAATGCCAACCTCTCATCCTACATAGTTTTAGTGGGTACATTTTACAACTAACGCAAAGCTGCATCACACTGCTCGGTCATAGTCACGTACCTTTTGGACCCACGAGAACCACAACGGGAATAAGTTGCTTTTAAATGCTTTTTAAATGCGTTGTATCCACACGTGTTGTTGAATTGCGTTTTTTTTTTTTTTTTAATTCTAATATAAATAAATATGTACATTTGTTGAGGATTTCTTCTATGCTCTCTTCTACTTTCCTCAACAGCACAGAGATGTCTTTCGCACGTGATAAGCTGTCTCTGCACCTGCGCAGCAGAACGCCGGTGTTTATGAAAAGAGTGAAAGCCACAGAGCTCATGGCCAACCTCCCCTGCCTTACACAGTCTGACAGGGTGGGTAGATGGTGATTGTGTCTCTTCGTGGTAGATGCGAATTGAGATCCTTGGTACAACCCTACCCTAAACCCTAACCTGTTCCCTTACTCTGACCTTGACCCTTACTTTAACCATTTTAAGATTTTAACTTCAATGGGGTGATGTCACAGTTTGACATCCCAATAATCTCACTTAGCATTTACTGTTTCTTCAATGGCATGATTAGGGCCAGTTGTTTTGGATGTCATGATTAGGGACAGTTGTTTTGGATGGCATGATTAGGGCCAGTTGTTTTGGATGGCATGATTAGGGCCAGTTGTTTTGGATGTCATGATTAGGGACAGTTGTTTTGGATGGCATGATTAGGGCCAGTTGTTTTGGATGGCATGATTAGGGCCAGTTGTTTTGGATGTCATGATTAGGGACAGTTGTTTTGGATGGCATGATTAGGGCCAGTTGTTTTGGATGTCATGATTAGGGACAGTTGTTTTGGATGGCATGATTAGGGCCAGTTGTTTTGGATGGCATGATTAGGGACAGTTGTTTTGGATGGCATGATTAGGGACAGTTGTTTTGGATGGCATGATTAGGGCCAGTTGTTTTGGATGTCATGATTAGGGACAGTTGTTTTGGATGGCATGATTAGGGACAGTTGTTTTGGATGGCATGATTAGGGACAGTTGTTTTGGATGGCATGATTAGGGACAGTTGTTTTGGATGGCATGATTAGGGACAGTTGTTTTGGATGGCATGATTAGGGCCAGTTGTTTTGGATGTCATGATTAGGGACAGTTGTTTTGGATGGCATGATTAGGGACAGTTGTTTTGGATGGCATGATTAGGGACAGTTGTTTTGGATGTCATGATTAGGGCCAGTTGTTTTGGATGTCATGATTAGGGACAGTTGTTTTGGATGGCATGATTAGGGCCAGTTGTTTTGGATGGCATGATTAGGGACAGTTGTTTTGGATGGCATGATTAGGGACAGTTGTTTTGGATGGCATGATTAGGGCCAGTTGTTTTGGATGCCATGATTAGGGCCAGTTGTTTTGGATGTCATGATTAGGGCCAGTTGTTTTGGATGTCATGATTAGGGACAGTTGTTTTAAGTGTCATGATTAGGGCCAGTTGTTTTGGATGGCATGATTAGGGACAGTTGTTTTAGGATGTCATGATTAGGGCCAGTTGTTTTGGATGTCATGATTAGGGCCAGTTGTTTTGGATGGCATGATTAGGGCCAGTTGTTTTGGATGCCATGATTAGGGCCAGTTGTTTTGGATGCCATGATTAGGGCCAGTTGTTTTGGATGTCATGATTAGGGCCAGTTGTTTTGGATGTCATGATTAGGGACAGTTGTTTTAAGTGTCATGATTAGGGCCAGTTGTTTTGGATGCCATGATTAGGGCCAGTTGTTTTGGATGCCATGATTAGGGCCAGTTGTTTTGGATGGCATGATTAGGGCCAGTTGTTTTGGATGGCATGATTAGGGACAGTTGTTTTGGATGGCATGATTAGGGCCAGTTGTTTTAAGTGTCATGATTAGGGCCAGTTGTTTTGGATGTCATGATTAGGGACAGTTGTTTTGGATGTCATGATTAGGGCCAGTTGTTTTGGATGGCATGATTAGGGCCAGTTGTTTTGGATGGCATGATTAGGGCCAGTTGTTTTGGATGGCATGATTAGGGCCAGTTGTTTTGGATGGCATGATTAGGGCCAGTTGTTTTGGATGTCATGATTAGGGACAGTTGTTTTGGATGTCATGATTAGGGACAGTTGTTTTAAGTGTCATGATTAGGGCCAGTTGTTTTGGATGGCATGATTAGGGCCAGTTGTTTTGGATGTCATGATTAGGGCCAGTTGTTTTGGATGGCATGATTAGGGCCAGTTGTTTTGGATGTCATGATTAGGGACAGTTGTTTTGGATGTCATGATTAGGGCCAGTTGTTTTGGATGGCATGATTAGGGACAGTTGTTTTAAGTGTCATGATTAGGGCCAGTTGTTTTGGATGCCATGATTAGGGCCAGTTGTTTTGGATGTCATGATTAGGGCCAGTTGTTTTGGATGTCATGATTAGGGACAGTTGTTTTGGATGGCATGATTAGGGACAGTTGTTTTAAGTGTCATGATTAGGGCCAGTTGTTTTGGATGCCATGATTAGGGCCAGTTGTTTTGGATGTCATGATTAGGGACAGTTGTTTGGATGCCATGATTAGGGCCAGTTGTTTTGGATGCCATGATTAGGGCCAGTTGTTTTGGATGTCATGATTAGGGCCAGTTGTTTTGGATGCCATGATTAGGGCCAGTTGTTTTGGATGCCATGATTAGGGCCAGTTGTTTTGGATGTCATGATTAGGGACAGTTGTTTTGGATGGCATGATTAGGGCCAGTTGTTTTGGATGCCATGATTAGGGCCAGTTGTTTTGGATGGCATGATTAGGGACAGTTGTTTTGGATGTCATGATTAGGGACAGTCTTTTGGATGCCATGATTAGGGACAGTTGTTTTGGATGTCATGATTAGGGCCAGTTGTTTTGGATGTCATGATTAGGGCCAGTTGTTTTGGATGTCATGATTAGGGACAGTTGTTTGGATGCCATGATTAGGGCCAGTTGTTTTGGATGTCATGATTAGGCCAGTTGTTTTGGATGTCATGATTAGGGCCAGTTGTTTTGGAATTCATGATTAAGGGCCAATTGTTTTGGATGTCATGATTAGGACAGTTGTTTGGATGCCATGAATTAGGGCCAATTGTTTTGGATGTCATGATTAGGGCCAGTTGTTTTGGATGTCATGATTAGGGCCAGTTGTTTTGGATGTCATGATTAGGGCCAGTTGTTTTGGATGGCATGATTAGGGCCAGTTGTTTTGGATGTCATGATTAGGGACAGTTGTTTTGGATGTCATGATTAGGGCCAGTTGTTTTGGAATTCATGATTAGGGCCAGTTGTTTTGGATGTCATGATTAGGGACAGTTGTTTGGATGCCATGATTAGGGCCAGTTGTTTTGGATGGCATGATTAGGGACAGTTGTTTTGGATGACAAATTCGTGCACAACATTTGAGAGAAATATGTTTTTTGTGCATATGGAACATTTCTGGGATCTTTTATTTCAGCTCATGAAACATGGGACCAACACTTTACATGTTGTGTTTATATTGTTGTTCAGTGTATGAGCAAACTGCTTCGACTGGGAAGCATACGGTAAGTTTTAGGACCCTCTAACTCAACTCTGGACCTCGAAGCCAGTTTCACTGCATTTTTTCATTGTTCCTCCTCTAATCAGGGACTGATTTATACCTGGGACACCAGGTGGGTGATTCCCCTCTAATCAGGGACTGATTTATACCTGGGACACCAGGTGGGTGATTCCCCTCTAATCAGGGACTGATTTATACCTGGGACACCAGGTGGGCGATTCCCCTCTAATCAGGGACTGATTTATACCTGGGACACCAGGTGGGTGATTCCCCTCTAATCAGGGACTGATTTATACCTGGGACACCAGGTGGGTGATTCCCCTCTAATCAGGGACTGATTTAGACCTGGGACACCAGGTGGGTGATTCCCCTCTAATCAGGGACTGATTTAGACCTGGGACACCAGGTGGGTGATTCCCCTCTAATCAGGGACTGATTTAGACCTGGGACACCAGGTGGGCGATTCCCCTCTAATCAGGGACTGATTTATACCTGGGACACCAGGTGGGCGATTCCCCTCTAATCAGGGACTGATTTATACCTGGGACACCAGGTGGGCGATTCCCCTCTAATCAGGGACTGATTTATACCTGGGACACCAGGTGGGCGATTCTCCTCTAATCAGGGACTGATTTATACCTAGGACACCAGGTGGGTGATTCCCCTCTAATCAGGGACTGATTTATACCTGGGACACCAGGTGGGTGCAATTACTTATCAGGTAGAACAGACAATCAGCAGGCTCCGGACCTCGTAGGGTCAGAGTTGAATGCCCCTGCTATAGGCGATCCCCCCCACCAAAAACTCTCACAACCAGACATTGATTGATTGGAGATTGGAGTTTGCATCAATTAAAGAACATTTCCTCTGATTTTCTACCTGCAGCAAACCTAAAGGATAACACTGGACTCCACACACACACACACACACACAAACAACCAAAACAAATTACCTGGGAACCTCTAGCAAACCCGGTTATTAACATAGATGGGTTAGGGTTGGTTATGGCTGTGTATAGTCAGGTATGGGTTAGGGTTGGTTATGGCTGTGTATAGTCAGGTATGGGTTAGGGTTGGTTATGGCTGTGTATAGTCAGGTATGGGTTAGGGTTGGTTATGGCTGTGTATAGTCAGGTATGGGTTAGGGTTGGTTATGGCTGTGTATAGTCAGGTATGGGTTAGGGTTGGTTATGGCTGTGTATAGTCAGGTATGGGTTAGGGTTGGTTATGGCTGTGTATAGTCAGGTATGGGTTAGGGTTGGTTATGGCTGTGTATAGTCAGGTATGGGTTAGGGTTGGTTATGGCTGTGTATAGTCAGGTATGGGTTAGGGTTGGTTATGGCTGTGTATAGTCAGGTATGGGTTAGGGTTGGTTATGGCTGTGTATAGTCAGGTATGGGTTAGGGTTGGTTATGGCTGTGTATAGTCAGGTATGGGTTAGGGTTGGTTATGGCTGTGTATAGTCAGGTATGGGTTAGGGTTGGTTATGGCTGTGTATAGTCAGGTATGGGTTAGGGTTGGTTATGGCTGTGTATAGTCAGGTATGGGTTAGGGTTGGTTATGGCTGTGTATAGTCAGGTACTCTACATGACTAAAAGTACGTGGACAGCTGCTCGTCGAACATCTCATTCCAAAATCATGGGCATTAACATGGAGTTGGTCCCCCCTTTGCTGCTATAACAGCCTCCACTCTTCTGGGAAGGCTTTCCACTAGATATTGGATCATTGCTGCGGGGTCTTGCTTCCGTTCAGCCACAAGAGCATTAGTGAGGTTGGGCACTGATGTTGGGCATTTAGGCCTGGTTCGCAGTCGGCGTTCCAATTCATCCCAAAGGTGTTCGATGGGGTTGAGGTCAGGGCTCTGTGCGGGCCAGTCAAGTTCTTACATACTGATCTCAACAAACCATTTCTGTATGAATTAGAGGTCGACCGATTATGATTTTTCAACGCCGATAACGATTATTGGAGGACCAAAAACAGCCGATACCGATTAATCGGTCGATTTTTATACATATATATTTGTAATAATTACAATTACAACAATACTGAATGAACACTTTTATTTTAACTTAACCGAACCAGGAAAAGCCCCAGACCATTATTCTCCCTCCACCAAACTTTACAGTTGGCACATTGCATTAGGTCAGGTAGCGTTCTCCTGACATCCTCCAAGCCCAGATTCTTCTGTCAGACTGCCAGATAGTGAAGCGTGTTTTATCACTCCAGAGAACGCATTCCCACTGCTCCAGCGTCAAATGGCGGTGAGCTTTACACCACTCCAGCCGACGCTTGGCGTTGCGCATGGTGATCTTGGGCTTGTGTGCGGCTGCTTAGTCATGGAAACCCATTTCATGAAGCTCCCGACGAACAGTTATTGTGCTGACGTTGCTTCCAGAGGCAGTTTGGAACTCGGTAGTGAGTGTTGCAACCGAGGACAGATGATGTTTATATGCTACCCGGTTCAGCACTCGGCGGTCCCATTCTGTGAGCTTGTGTGGCCTACCACTTCGCGGCTGAGCCGTTGTTGCTCGTAGACGTTTCCACTTCACAATAACAGCACTTAAAGTTGACCGGAGCAGCTCTAGCAAGGCAGAAATCTGGCGAACTGACTTGTTGGAAAGGTGGCATCCTATGACGGTGCCACGTTGAAAGTCACTGAGCTCTTCAGTACGAGCTCACAGTTTGTCTGTGGAGATTGCATGGCTGTGTGCTAGATTTTATACACCTGTCAGCAACGGGTGTAGCTGAAATAGCCGAATCAACTAAATCTAAGGGGTGTCCCACTTACTTGTATGTAGTTCTAGTTTTCCAAATGCGTCTTTAAACAAATATTCTCATTCATCATATTCTTAGGAGGAAATCCAGGCCATGAAGGACCGTATTGGTAACTCAGGCGCAGTGCTGACCCTGCTGGATAATGTGCAGAAGAGAATGAACTGGCCAGAGGAGTTGATGTCAGCCCTGAATGTGTTGGAGCATCAGGACCTGGCTGAGGACCTGAGGGCAGAGTGGACCAAGCACAGCCACACCAGTAAGTCACCATTTAAATTAAATCAAACTCTACTTAAAGACTTTACAGTGAAACATCACTGGACACTCGGAAACCTTAGTCTGTGACTCAATATTCAATATTGTGGACATGACGAGAGGGGGGGGGAAATTATTTTGTTGGTACTGTTCAACCCCTCTGAGCATGGTTCCTCTCTAGGTTTCTTCCTAGGGTCATGCCAGTCTAGGGAGTTTTTCCAGGCCACTGTGCTACTGCACCAGCATTTCTTGCTCTTTGGGCTTTTAAGCTGGGTATCTGTATGTATAAAGGGCTTTATAAGGGTGATGTATAAAGGGCTTTATAAGGGTGATGTATAAAGGGCTTTATAAGGGTGATGTATAAAGGGCTTTATAAGGGTGATGTATAAAGGGCTTTATAAGCTGCTGATGTATAAAGGGCTTTATAAGGGTGATGTATAAAGGGTTTTATAAGGGTGATGTATAAAGGGCTTTATAAGGGTGATGTATAAAGGGCTTTATAAGGGTGATGTATAAAGGGCTTTATAAGGGTGATGTATAAAGGGCTTTATAAGGGTGATGTATAAAGGGCTTTATAAGGGTGATGTATAAAGGGCTTTATAAGCTGCTGATGTATAAAGGGCTTTATAAGGGTGATGTATAAAGGGCTTTATAAGGGTGATGTATAAAGGGCTTTATAAGGGTGATGTATAAAGGGTTTTATAAGGGTGATGTATAAAGGGCTTTATAAGGGTGATGTATAAAGGGTTTTATAAGCTGCTGATGTATAAAGGGCTTTATAAGGGTGATGTATAAAGGGGTTTATAAGCTGCTGATGTATAAAGGGCTTTATAAGGGTGATGTATAAAGGGCTTTATAAGGGGTGGTCCTCCCAGGTTGGCCAGCACCACCTCCAGAGTCACTCAGCCCTGAGATTGCTGCCTGTCCGGAGGAGGGTGCCCAGCCTGTAGTCCCCACAAGCTCAGTTGCTGAGGCTCCGTTCGCTGGCACTTCACCAGAGCCAGCTCCAAAGGCTTTCGGAGCAGCAGTGAGCCCTGTCACAGTGAAAGTGGAGCCCACAGTGGTCTCTAAACCACAGCCTCCACTCTCTCACTCTGATAGCGCTGCCTCCTCCCAGCCTGGTCCTGTAGAAACTGGATCCCTATCTCATATAGTGCTGTCTGAAACCCCTCTCACCTTGCCTGTGTCAGACCTAAACCCAGCCCTGTCCCAAACTGAATACACCCCCACCGCTGCTGGCCCTGCCTCGGTCCAGGCCCCTGAGAGGCGTCCGGTTCAGGACACCACGCTACCAACAGCCAAAGTGACCACCTTCCACCAGAAGCCAGTAGAGGACTCTGATCCAACTGCAACTCAGGTGAATAGTATTTCTTGTGAGATTTTGTATGTTTGCTGACTAGATAGAGTTAAACTGAATTTATCTTACTAATGAAATGAAATCTGTTGACCACATCTACATTTTGAAATATCAGTGAAGAGTTGAAAACGTTGACGGGAAGCGGAAAACTTAAAAACTTATCTCTCCTCCAGGTGACTGAAGATGACCAGCACACTGAGCCGCCTCAGAGTCCTCCGAGTCAGCACTTCTCCCCAGCCACGGCCCCAGCCTCACCCCCGGTGCATACCTCCATGGATGAGGATAACCTGGAGCTCAGCAAGCCTGACGTTTTCCTCAGTGAGAACCAGCCATACTCAGGAGGCTCGTGGCTTCTGCAGATGGATAGCGGGTCAGTGTCGGACCCAGAGCCAGCTCCTGCGACGAGTCCTGCTTCTGTGACCAGTCCTGCCTCTGTGACCAGTCCTGCCTCTGTGACCTGTCCTGCCTCTGTGACCTGTCCTGCTTCTGTGACCTGTCCTGCCTCTGTGACCTGTCCTGCCTCTGTGACCTGTCCTGCCTCTGTGACCTGTCCTGCTTCTGTGACCAGTCCTGCCTCTGTGACCTGTCCTGCCTCTGTGACCTGTCCTGCCTCTGTGACCTGTCCTCCCTCTGTGACCTGTCCTGCTGTGGTCCCAGACCCCGTCCCAGAGCCCTTGTCTAGTCTTCCAGGCCCTCTGACTACTGCAACGCCTCGGCCATATCAGGAGTATGGAGTCTCTGAGGAGCTAGAGGAATCCGTGTCCCGTACCGAGCCTGAGGAGGACACGTACCCGGAGGTGCTGGTCAATGTAATTCATGTGTCTGAGGATGCGTACATCCAGAATCAGGAAGGCCAAACAGAGCATGCTGGGTAATAATGATGCAGGTGTGTCTGAAACCCTCCCACCAGTTCAGAACCACAACAGCCAATCCCAGATCACACCTCTCTCTGGATCTACAGAACTTTACCTGTCGTCTGGTCCGAACCAGCACGACCAAACTGAGGACAGTCTGGGGAAAGCAGCTAGTAAGTCTGAAGACTCTCAGGGTCTGATTATGATTGCTAACGGCCAAGCCGCCAGCCCCTCAACCAAACAGCCTGATTCTCTGCCTCCAGCCGCTTCTCCTGCTGTCGCCATCGTCAACGGCTCCTCCACTGATAACTGTCATCTCCCGGAGGCTGTGGAGGCAGAGGTCACGCTCAAGGCCACGACGGCTAGCGTTGTCCCTGAGCTGAAGCAGAAACAGGAGGGGCAGGGAGCCAGAAGAGAAGGGAGCTACTACTTCCTGGGGGCTGCTATCCTGAGTGTCTCAGCCGTGTTCGTGGCCTGGAGGATGAAGAATTAAGGGTTTTGGGGAAAGAAGGAGGTTGTGTCTCAAGTTTGTCTTTCTGTGATTGTCTCCTTGCCTCCTTATCAGCCATATTGGAAGAGAGGTCCCTCTCCTCTGATTTTCTTCTGCAATTAGATTTGAGAAGGTGAGGAGAGAAGATTTGCAAATCAAAGAAAGATTAATTGAGAAATAGCTGAATTGTTCTGAACAGAAGGGAAGATTGTGGTTCAAGATTTTAAGAGATTATTGGCCCAGTGCTTTATTGTGTTGTTAGTATTGAAGGTGCTGAAATGAAGTATTTATACGTGACCAATAGCAGCACTTATCCAAGACTTTGATCAACAGTCTAAATCAAGGCTAGGTAACCTGCAGACGCTTCATGTTTCTGATTTAACCAACCTGGGAGACCAGGTGTGTTGAGTTTAGGCAATTACTGAACCAACCAATTAGCTCAGTTGGTCAGGTGTTTTGCCTAGTTGGAATAAAATCCTGCTGTACCTGCGGCACTCCAGGAACAGCATTGCCTACCTCTGGTCTAAATCAATTAATCATTAGTAGCATGATATAGTATGTCTTTATCCAAGTTGAGATACCTTTCTCTGTCATGATGACTTAAAGCAACAGAGACCATATACAGCCGTGGCCAAAGGTTTTGAGAATGACACAAATATTAATTTTCACAAAGTCTGCTGCCTCATTTTATATGATGGCAATTTGCATATACTCCAGTATGTTATGAAGAGTGATCAGATGAATTGCAATTAATTGCGAAGTCCCTCTTTGCCATGCAAATGAACTGAATCCCCCAAAAACATTTCCACTGCATTTCAGCCCTGCCACAAAAGGACCCGCTGACATCATGTCAGTGATTCTCTCGTTAACACAGGTGTGAGTGTTGACGAGGACAAGGCTGGAGATCACTCTGTCATGCTGATTGAATTTGAATAACAGACTGGAAGCTTCAAACGGAGGGTGGTGCTTGGAATCATGGGTTCTTCCTCTGTCAACCATGGTTACCTGCAAGGAAACACGTGCCAACGTCATTTCTTTGCACGAAAAGTGCTTCACAGGCAAGGATATTGCTGCCAGTAAGATTGCATCTAAATCAACCATTTATCGGATCATCAATAACTTCAAGGAGAGCGGTTCAATTGTTGTGAAGAAGGCTTCAGGGCGCCCAAGAAAGTCCAGCAAGCACCAGGACCGTCTCCTAAAGTTGATTCAGCTGCGGGATCAGGGCACCACCAGTACAGAGCTTGCTCAGGAATGGCAGCAGGCAGGTGTGAGTGCATCTGCACGCACAGTGAGGCGAAGACTTTTGGAGGATGGCCTGGTGTCAAGCAAAGAAGCCACTTCTCTCCAGGAAAAACATCAGGGACAGACTGATATTCTGCAAAAGGTACAGGGATTGGACTGCTGAGGACTGGGGTAAAGTCATTTTCTCTGATGAATCCCCTTTCCGATTGTTTGGGGCATGCGGAAAAAAGCTTGTCCGGAGAAGACAAAGTGAGCGCTACCATCAGTCCTGTGTCATGCCAACAGTAAAGCATCCTGAGACACATTCATGTGTGGGGTTGCTTCTCAACCAAGGGAGTGGGCTCACTCACAATTTTGACTAAGAACACAGCCATGAATAAAGAATGGTACCAACATACCCTCCGAGAGCAACTTCTCCAAACCATCCAGGAATAGTTTAGTGATGAACAATGCCTTTTCCAGCATAATGGAGCACCTTGCCATAAGGCAAAAGTGATAACTACGTGGCTCGGAGAACAAAACATCGATATTTTGGGTCCATGGCCAGGAAACTCCCCAGATCTTAATTCCATTGAGAACTTGTGGTAAATCCTCAAAAGGCGGGTGGACAAACAAAAACCCACAAATTCTGACAAACTCCAAGAATTGATTATGCAAGAATGGGCTGCCATCAGTCAGGATGGGGCCCAGAAGTTAATTGACAGCATGCCAGGGCGGATTGCAGAAGTCTTGAAAGAGAAGGGTCAACACTGCAAATATTGACTCTTTGCATCAACTTCATGTAATCGTCAATAAAAGCCTTTGACACTTGTGAAATTCTTGTAATTATACTTCAGTATTCCATAGTAACATCTGACAAAAATATCTAAAGACACTGAAGCAGCAGACTTTGTGGAAATTAATATTTGTGTCATTCTCAAAAGTTTTGGCCATGACTGTACTTATAGGCCTGTTTTCCTGGACACAGATTAACCTGAACTATAGGACTATGATTCAGGAAACCTGCCCATACTAGTGTATATTGTGCACTCCTGAATAACAAGTTCACTAGTAACTCAAGTCCTACATTCCTAAATGTATGTTCACTAGGATTTCAGGCCCCATCTATGTTTACTGTAAATATATGTTCACTAGGAACTCAGGCCCCATCTATGTTTACTGTAAATATATGTTCACTAGGAACTCAGGTCCCATCTATGTTTACTGTAAATATATGTTCACTAGGATCTCAGGCCCAATCTATGTTTACTGTAAATATATGTTCACTAGGATCTCAGGCCCCATCTATGTTTACTGTAAATATATGTTCACTAGGATCTCAGGCCCAATCTATGTTTACTGTAAATATATGTTCACTAGGATCTCAGGCCCAATCTATGTTTACTGTAAATATATGTTTTCCTTGACGATACATACAAACTTTGACTAGGCCATTCCAAAACTTCAAATGTGTTGCTTTTTAGACATTTTCATGTAGACTTGATTGTTTGTTTTGGATCATTGTCTTGCTGCATTGACCCAGCTGTGTTTCAGCTTCAGCTCACAGACGGACGGCCTGATATTCTCCTGTAGAATTCTCTGATGCAGAGCAGAATTCATGGTTCCTTCTATTAAAGGCAAGTCGTCCAGGTCCTGAGGCAGCAAAGCATCCCGAAACCATCACACTACCACCACCATGCTTGACCGTCGGTATGAGGTTGTTACTGTGGAATGCAGTGTTTGGTGTTGGCCAGACATATTGGGATCCGTCTCGTCCAGAAAGTCGACTCCAGTTTGGCCAAAAAAGCACCTGGAAGCGTCTGGATGATCATCAAGACTCTTGGAAGAATATTCTATGGACAGATTAGTCATTGTATAACTTTTTGGACATCATGGGTCTCATTATGGGGCGGCAGGTAGCCTAGTGCGTTGGGCCAGTAACCAAAAGGTTGCTGGATCGAATCCCCCTGAGCTGACAAGGTAAAAATCTGTCGTTCTGCCCCCTGAACAAGGCAGTTAACCCACTGTTCCCCGGTAGGTCCGTCATTGTAAATAAGAATTTTGTTTTTTAACTGACTAGCCTAGTTAAATAAAATATGCCTGGCAAAAACAAAACTGCATTCCACAGTAAGAACCTCATACCAATGGTCCAGCATTGTGGTGGGGATTGTGTGGTATGTGACAATGCCCTAAATGTGGCCATGCTGGACATCCTAGTGAGAGGAATACCATGAAATCAAAATGTATATAGTGCCTTCAGAATGTATGAGTTATTCCACATTTTGTTGTGCGACAGTAAATTAGCTATTTCTGTATTTAATTTAAGAAATTTGTGCAAATGTAAAAAAAAACAAGTTTTCTATTTGTCATTATGGGGTTTTATGTGTTGATGTGGAATAAGTCAAGGGGTATGAATACATTCTGAAGGCACTGTATATAGTTTTGTAATTACACTTGTATTGTTGTGCACGATGCAAATGTTGGGCTCTCTCACTATGGAGTACGTACCAGTTGGATACCAGTACATATGCTTTGTTATAGGATTTAGTGTATATTCTATATGGACTGTCTATAAGCCTTCTAGATGGACTGTCTATACGCCTTCTAGATGGACTGTCTATAAGCCTTCTAGATGGACTGTCTATAAGCCTTCTAGATGGACTGTCTATACGCCTTCTAGATGGACTGTCTATACGCCTTCTAGATGGACTGTCTATAAGCCTTCTAGATGGACTGTCTATAAGCCTTCTAGATGGACTGTCTATAAGCCTTCTAGATGGACTGTCTATAAGCCTTCTAGATGGACTGTCTATAAGCCTTCTAGATGGACTGTCTGTTAACCTTCTAGATGGACTGTCTATAAACCTTCTAGATGGACTGTCTATAAACCTTCTAGATGGTCTGTAAACCTAGATGGACTGTCTGTAAACCTGATAATGTAAACCTCATATCTTTTCTCCAGAGGTGTTTTAACATTCTGTAGGCTATAAATGTTCCCTGTGTACACCTGTAATGGACAATCAATACAATTCTGCTGCTCACTCATGATTCATTCAATTCAAAGGGTTTTATAAGGGTGATGTATAAAGGGCTTTATAAGGGTGATGTATAAAGGGCTTTATAAGGGTGATGTATAAAGGGCTTTATAAGGGTGATGTATAAAGGACTTTATAAGGGTGATGTATAAAGGGCTTTATAAGGGTGATGTATAAAGGACTTTATAAGCTGCTGATGTATAAAGGGCTTTATAAGGGTGATGTATAAAGGGCTTTATAAGGAGTGATGTATAAAGGGCTTTATAAGGGTGATGTATAAAGGACTTTATAAGGGTGATGTATAAAGGGCTTTATAAGGGTGATGTATAAAGGACTTTATAAGCTGCTGATGTATAAAGGGCTTTATAAGGGTGATGTATAAAGGGCTTTATAAGGGTGATGTATAAAGGGCTTTATAAGGGTGATGTATAAAGGACTTTATAAGGGTGATGTATAAAGGGCTTTATAAGGGTGATGTATAAAGGACTTTATAAGCTGCTGATGTATAAAGGGCTTTATAAGGGTGATGTATAAAGGGCTTTATAAGGAGTGATGTATAAAGGGCTTTATAAGGGTGATGTATAAAGGACTTTATAAGGGTGATGTATAAAGGGCTTTATAAGGGTGATGTATAAAGGGCTTTATAAGGGTGATGTATAAAGGGCTTTATAAGGGTGATGTATAAAGGGCTTTATAAGGGTGATGTATAAAGGGCTTTATAAGGGTGATGTATAAAGGGCTTTATAAGGGTGATGTATAAAGGACTTTATAAGCTGCTGATGTATAAAGGGCTTTATTGTGGGGTGGCTGGGTAGCCTAGTGGTTAGAGCATTGGGCTGGTAACCGAAAGGTTGCTAGATTGAATCGCTGAACTGACAAGGTAAAAATCTGTCGTTCTGCCCCTGAACAAGGCAGTTAACCCGCTGTTCCTAGGCCATCGTTGTAAATAAGAATTTGTTCTTAACTGACTTGCCTAGTTAAATGAAAAAATTTGCAAAACATATGGTAACATTGCCAGAGCAAGTAAAATAGATAATAAACAGAAATGAACAGTAAACATTACACTCACAAAAGTGCAAATAGTTAAACTGCAAAAGGGAAAATAAATAAATATGGGTTGTATTTACAACGGTGTTTGTTCTTCAATGGTTGCCCTTTTCTTGTTGCAACAGGTCTGAAATCTTTCTGCTGTGATGTCACACTGTGGTATTTCACCCAGTAGATTTGGGAGTTTCATTATCTATTCTATAAATCATGTCTAAGCAGTGAGCAATTCACCAATTTCCTCCCAAGAGGTTGTGAAAATAACTGTACATGTAAATGTAAATGTGTCCTAAACAGGGTTGCAGGTAGCCTAGTGGTTGGGCCAATAACCGAAAGGTTGCTGGTTCGAATCCCCGAGCTGACTAGGTGTAAAATCTCTCGTTCTGCCCCTGAGCAAGGTACTTAACCCTAATTACTCCTGTATTTGCTCTGCGTAGAGTCTGCTAAATCAGTGGTTCCCAACCAGTGGTACTAGGACTCCTTGGGGGTACTTGGCCTATCCATAGGGGGTACTTGATGAGACCATAGCCCTCTGGTAAAATGCACATGAGAGGAAAGCAAAACTCAGCTGGTAACCGAAAACGTTTGGGAAAGCACTGTGCTAAATTACCGAAATGTAAACCCTTGGTGCTGTATTCCCCGCCTTCTATTGACGGCGGAACCAATAGTGTCCAATGACATGGCTAGAAGGGATCCGGCTTTTGTAAAAACAACAAACAAAACCAAAAATAAATTAAATGTTCGATTTTGACTTTTTGAACGATCGTAACAGTAGAATTAGGTTCAGGTTACGGAAAAAGGGTTAGGGTTAGCATAAATGCAAAACAACAACAACAAAAAAATGCCCAAAAAACGAGATCCCTTTGACCCGACTGGAACATAGCTGAAGGGGTCGCTACGGTAGGTTGGTCAGAGCTCCTGTCACTCACCGCCGTCTTGTTGTGAACCAGAACTCACAGCCAAAACACTGGCGACATTTTAGATATATATACACATATATATATATATATATACATATAGCTAACGAGATTGCATTTATTTTATTCCGCTAACCTTTAGATATTATCACAGTCCGCAACGCAGAACCGTAAACTACATAGTACATCAAGACGTCATTCTGCAATTTGTATTTCAATGGAGAAGCGGAATGGCGAGAATGAAGCGGAGACCGAGGAGGGACCCGGAGACGCAGCGCAGCCTCCTCGGACACACAGTGACACTGTTGGATCGGACGGTACCAGCACGGACACGACCACGGCCGGGGGAAGTGCCACCGATGGACGACGCGCGTCCAGCTATTCGGCGAGGCAACGGATCGACTCCCTGAGAAAGATCAGGCCACGTATGTGGAACAGTAACTTCACCTTATCTTGCCTCATGTTAGGCTAACGGAGGCGTGATGCCTGACTGTAGCTGGACTGTCTTCTCTGTGGCCAGGTCATTTCCCAGTTGTACAAGGTGAACTAGCTGCCTTCTCTGTGGCCAGGTCATTTCCAGTTGTACAAGGTGAACTAGCTGCCTTCTCTGTGGCCAGGTCCTTTCCAGTTGTACAAGGTGAACTAGTTGTCTTCTCTGTGGCCAGGTCATTTCCAGTTGTACAAGGTGAACTAGCTGCCTTCTCTGTGGCCAGGTCATTTCCAGTTGTACAAGGTGAACTAGCTGCCTTCTCTGTGGCCAGGTCATTTCCAGTTGTACAAGGTGAACTAGCTGTCTTCTCTGTGGCCAGGTCATTTCCAGTTGTACAAGGTGAACTAGCTGCCTTCTCTGTGGCCAGGTCATTTCCAGTTGTACAAGGTGAACTAGCTGCCTTCTCTGTGGCCAGGTCATTTCCAGTTGTACAAGGTGAACTAGCTGCCTTCTCTGTGGCCAGGTCATTTCCAGTTGTACAAGGTGAACTAGCTGCCTTCTCTGTGGCCAGGTCATTTCCAGTTGTACAAGGTGAACTAGCTGCCTTCTCTGTGGCCAGGTCATTTCCAGTTTTACAAGGTGAACTAGCTGCCTTCTCTGTGGCCAGGTCATTTCCAGTTGTACAAGGTGAACTAGCTGCCTTCTCTGTGGCCAGGTCATTTCCAGTTGTACAAGGTGAACTAGCTGTCTTCTCTGTGGCCAGGTCATTTCCAGTTGTACAAGGTGAACTAGCTGCCTTCTCTGTGGCCAGGTCATTTCCAGTTGTACAAGGTGAACTAGCTGCCTTCTCTGTGGCCAGGTCATTTCCAGTTGTACAAGGTGAACTAGCTGCCTTCTCTGTGGCCAGGTCATTTCCAGTTGTACAAGGTGAACTAGCTGCCTTCTCTGTGGCCAGGTCATTTCCAGTTGTACAAGGTGAACTAGCTGCCTTCTCTGTGGCCAGGTCATTTCCAGTTGTACAAGGTGAACTAGCTGCCTTCTCTGTGGCCAGGTCATTTCCAGTTGTACAAGGTGAACTAGCTGCCTTCTCTGTGGCCAGGTCATTTCCAGTTGTACAAGGTGAACTAGCTGCCTTCTCTGTGGCCAGGTCATTTCCAGTTGTACAAGGTGAACTAGCTGCCTTCTCTGTGGCCAGGTCATTTCCAGTTGTACAAGGTGAACTAGCTGCCTTCTCTGTGGCCAGGTCATTTCCAGTTGTACAAGGTGAACTAGCTGCCTTCTCTGTGGCCAGGTCATTTCCAGTTGTACAAGGTGAACTAGCTGCCTTCTCTGTGGCCAGGTCATTTCCAGTTTTACAAGGTGAACTAGCTGCCTTCTCTGTGGCCAGGTCATTTCCAGTTGTACAAGGTGAACTAGCTGCCTTCTCTGTGGCCAGGTCATTTCCAGTTGTACAAGGTGAACTAGCTGTCTTCTCTGTGGCCAGGTCATTTCCAGTTGTACAAGGTGAACTAGCTGCCTTCTCTGTGGCCAGGTCATTTCCAGTTGTACAAGGTGAACTAGCTGCCTTCTCTGTGGCCAGGTCATTTCCAGTTGTACAAGGTGAACTAGCTGCCTTCTCTGTGGCCAGGTCATTTCCAGTTGTACAAGGTGAACTAGCTGCCTTCTCTGTGGCCAGGTCATTTCCAGTTGTACAAGGTGAACTAGCTGCCTTCTCTGTGGCCAGGTCATTTCCAGTTGTACAAGGTGAACTAGCTGCCTTCTCTGTGGCCAGGTCATTTCCAGTTGTACAAGGTGAACTAGCTGCCTTCTCTGTGGCCAGGTCATTTCCAGTTGTACAAGGTGAACTAGCTGCCTTCTCTGTGGCCAGGTCATTTCCAGTTGTACAAGGTGAACTAGCTGCCTTCTCTGTGGCCAGGTCATTTCCAGTTGTACAAGGTGAACTAGCTGCCTTCTCTGTGGCCAGGTCATTTCCAGTTGTACAAGGTGAACTAGCTGTCTTCTCTGTGGCCAGGTCATTTCCCAGTTGTACAAGGTGAACTAGCTGTTGCCTTCAGTGTTTTTCAGCAGCGGGCAGACAAGATGGCTGCCTCAGTACACACTGCTTAACCTCTTTGCGCACGGATCCCGCTAGCTGGATCGTTTTCAGAGCAAACATAACGCGGCAAATTAAAACAAATCGTAATATTTAACATTCTTCAATATACAAGTGTTGCATAGCCATCAAACGCTCTGCTTCTTGGCAATATCACTGTGTTGTCAGATTTCAAAAAGGCTTTACGTCGAAAGCACCACATTTGATTGTTTAAGGCTAGTACCTCACATATTTTCTACATTAGCATAAATTCATATCCAGCTCGGTTCTCAAAATGTCCATATCACAGCTAATATAAATCGCTTACCTTTCAAATAACTTCTTCTGAGGTCTTCCCAAGTGTCCAAACAAGAGAATCCATGGTTCTGTAATTTTATTATATCCATAAATCTCCATTTGGTTGGCACGTTATGTTCAGCTACTCCACCAAGCATTGTCAGTCTACTCGCCCGTTGTACAGTGAAGAGAACGCGTTCATGTTATACCTCTCATCTTTTCACAAACGAATCAAATATCATTAATAATGCATCCTTATTTATCCTTTTCTGAATAATAGCGATCATATTTTACACGGATGGTAACTGAAACGTTATAAGAGGAAAAGAAAGCTGGGCGTGTTCACGTTCTCGTGAACGGGCACGGTTGTTTACCTTTTTCCCTTCCTGTAGTCTGTCTTCTTCTATAAGGATCTCCTCAGGGCTATTTCCTCCAGACACTTTCCAGAGACTGTTGACATCCAGTGGAAGCCATAGGTACTGCAACCTGTGTCCTATTCCCCATTGACTTATATTACCAGGCCTTCAAAGTGAGAGGAGGGCAAAAGAAAAAGGATTTCCGGACAGAAATTTATCAGGTTTTTGCCTGCTATATCTGTTCTGTTATACCCACAGACGATATCTTAACGGTTTTAGAAACTTCAGAGTGTTTCCTATCCAATAGTACTAATTATGTGCATATCCTAGTTTCTGGCCCTGAGTGGCAGGCATTTAACTTTGGGCACGTCAGACAGGCGAAAATTCTGAAAATGTGACCCTACCCCTAAGAGGTTAAGGGAGGACCATGCACACACGGCGGTCTCCTATTATTGCCATATTTCTTAGCATTGCGTTGAAGAAGAGAGTTCAACAAGCTTTGTGTCACGATTGCCCGACATTTTAAGAAACAGTTGACATTTTAATATATAGAGTGAGGGGGAAAAAGTATTTGATCCCCTGCTGATTTTGTACGTTTGCCCACTGACAAAGAAATGATCAGTCCATAATTTTAATGGTAGATTTATTTGAACAGTGAGAGACAGAATAACAACAAAAAAATCCTGAAAAACGCACGTGAAAAATGTTATAAATTGATTTGCATTGTAATGAGGGAAATAAGTATTTGACCCCTCTGCAAAACATGACTTAGTACTTGGTGGCAAAACCCTTGTTGGCAATCACAGAGGTCAGACGTTTCTTGTAGTTGGCCACCAGGTTTGCGAGGGATTTTCTCCCACTCCTCTTTGCAGATCTTCTCCAAGTCATTAAGGTTTCGAGGCTGACGTTTGGCAACTCGAACCTTCAGCTCCCTCCACAGATTTTCTATGGGTTTAAGGTCTGGAGACTGGCTAGGCCACTCCAGGACCTTAATGTGCTTCTTCTTGAGCCACTACTTTGTTGCCTTGGCCGTGTGTTTTGGGTCATTGTCATGCTGGAATACCCATCCACGACCCATTTTCAATGCCCTGGCTGAGGGAAGGAGGTTCTCACCCAAGATTTGACGGTACACGGCCCCGTCCATCGTCGCTTTGATGCGGTGAAGTTGTCCTGTCAGTGTTATTTGATGCCAAACCTTACAGACGTGTTGGATTGCACAGTAACCAACACTGTCATTGTCAATGATAACTCATTGTGTAGTGTAGTGTGTTGTTCATATTTGAATTGCTAGTTCACCCTCCCTCCTAATCACATTCATCTACTGCACATCTACCATTCCAGTGTTTAATTGCTATATTGTAATTACTTCACCACCAGGGCCTATTTATTGCCTTACCTACCTTATCTTACCTCATTTGCACTCATTGTATATAGATTAGTTTTTTCTACTGTATTATTGACTGTATGTTGGTTTTACTCCATGTGTAACTGTGTGTTGTTGTATGTGGCGAACTGCTTTGCTTTATCTTGGCCAGGTAGCAGTTGTAAATGAGAACTTGTTCTCAACTGGCCTACCTGGTTAAATAAAGGTGTATTATGACATCTTATAGAACTACCTGGTTAAATAAAGGTGTATTATGACATCTTATAGAACTACCTGGTTAAATAAAAACTTCCGGACCTGTCTCTATGCAGCATCTCTATTTGTATGTACTGTTGATGACATCTTATTAACAGAGATGTGTTCCTCCTCTCTTTCTGTTTGGACTGTGTGTCTATACAGCCTTCCCCTGGTTTGGCATGGACATCGGTGGTACCCTGGTGAAGCTGGTCTACTTTGAGCCCAAAGACATCACGGCCGAGGAGGAGCAGGAGGAGGTAGAGAACCTGAAGAGCATTCGGCGTTACCTGACCTCCAACATAGCCTACGGTGAGAATCAAATCCAATGTTATTGGTCACATACACGTGGTTAGCAGATGTTAATGCGAGTGTAGTGAAATGCTTGTGCTTCTAGTTTCGACAGTGCAGTAGTATCTAACAAGTAATCTAACAATTTCACAACAACTACCTTATACACACACATCTAAAGGGGTGAATGAGAACATGTACATATAAATATATGGATGAGCGATGGCCGAGCGGCATTGTCAAGGTACAATAGATGGTATAAAATACAGTATATACATGTGAGATGAGTAATGCAAGATATGTGAACGTTTTTAAAGTGGCATTGTTTAAAGTGACTAGTGATCCACTTATTAAAGTGGCCAGTGATTGGGTCTCAATGCAGGCAGCAGCCTCTCTGAGTTAGTGATGGCTGTTTAGCAGTCTTGATGGCCTTGAGATAGAAGCTGTTTTTCAATCTCTCGGCTTGTGCTTCTAGTTCCGACTGCAGCAATATCTAACCATTCCACAACTACCCAATACACACAAGTCTAAGTAAAGGGATGGAATAAGAATATATAGATATATGGATGAGCGATGACCGACAGGATTAAGCTAGGTGTAATAGGTGGTATAAAAGTATGCAGTATATCCATATAGGATGAGAAATGCAAGATGTGTGAACATTTATTAAAGTGACTAGTGATCCATTTATTAAAGTGGCCAGTGATTTCAAGTCTGTATGTAGGCAGCAGCCTCTCCTGTGTTTGTGATGGCTGTTTTAACAGTCTGATGGCCTCGAGAGAGAGAGAGAGAGAGAGAGAGAGAGAGAGAGAGAAGCTCCTGGTCCCAGCTTACTTATGGTAAGACCTCACATGGCCCAGACTATAGACCTAATGCAGCCTACAGTAAGATCTCACACGCCATGTCATTTTCAATTGTATAGATTGTCCATTACAGGTGTACACAGGGAACATGTATAGCCTACAGAATGTTAAAACACCTCTGGAGAGAAGATCCTATAGATGAGGTTAACATTATAAGGTTGACAGTCAGTTCGTCTAGAAGGTTGACGGTCAGTCCGTCTAGAAGGCTGACGGTCAGTCCGTCTAGAAGGCTGACGGTCAGTCCGTCTAGAAGGCTGACGGTCAGTCCGTCTAGAAGGCTGACGGTCAGTCGGTTTACGGTCAGTCCATCTAGAAGGTTTACGGTCAGTCGGTTTACGGTCAGTCCGTCTAGAAGGTTTACGGTCAGTCCGTCTAGAAGGCTGACGGTCAGTCCGTCTAGAAGGCTGACGGTCAGTCCGTCTAGAAGGCTGACGGCCAGTCCGTCTAGAAGGCAGCCACGTACAAAACTGACCCAACGGAGGCAGGATCACTACTGGCTGGAAGCGAACGAGTGATGCGTGTTTTATTGGCGCAGCCAATATTTTACATAAACAACAGAATGCAACACCCGACTGAAGAAGAGAAGTTACAGCATCGCGTCTCCCTGAACGATAACGGGAGAGGTAACGTTAGGTGAGACGCCTGGCCGCGGAGACCGGGGGTGATGAAGGTGATGAAGCTGTACTTCATCAGCTGTAACTGGAAAAACTACTGGCATTTATTTGGGAAAGTTGAAGGTGAGAGAGAAAGTGTGGTGGAACATATTAGCATTGTTAAGTATCTCGCTTAGGAAGGGATCGAATTCTCCGTTAACTAGCCAGAGAAAAATTGGCTAATTTTGCTCAACATATCTGATCAAATAATTGAGTTTATGGTGTGTGAAAAATGTGCTTGCTAATAAAGTCTGACAGCTAACGTTAGTAGAACATCAGATGAGACGACATCTAGTAACCTAACCAATTCGCTATAGTATTAACTGGTTATACGACTCCTTGCCGTTCCTCAAGTTATAACGCGTTAGTTGCTGGCAATCTGGTGTGAAATGTTAACCAGCTAACGAACTAACTACTATCTGTTAACTAATGTTTTCCCTCTACAGTATGTGGTTAATTTTCAGAATGAGAGAATTAGGTGAAAATTAGGCGTTGCTTGTTTATAAACAGGTGGATTCAGGGATCAAGTGTAGCTGGAGCTGGGCCTGGCTTAAACTGGATGCCACTATAGAGGAGCTTGTTAAACAGGTGGAGCTGGAGCTGGGCCTGGCTTAAACTGGATGCTACTATAGAGGTGCTTGTTAAACAGGTGTAGCTGGAGCTGGGCCTGGCTTAAACTGGATGCTACTATAGAGGTGCTTGTTAAACAGGTGGAGCTGGAGCTGGGCCTGGCTTAAACTGGATGCCACTATAGAGGAGCTTGTTGAACAGGTGTAGCTGGAGCTGGGCCTGGTTAAACTGGATGCCACTATAGAGGAGCTTGTTGAACAGGTGTAGCTGGAGCTGGGCCTGGCTTAAACTGGATGCCACTATAGAGGAGCTTGTTGAACAGGTGTAGCTGGAGCTGGGCCTGGCTTAAACTGGATGCCACTATAGAGGAGCTTGTTGAACAGGTGTAGCTGGAGCTGGGCCTGGCTTAAACTGGATGCCACTATAGAGGAGCTTGTTGAACAGGTGTAGCTGGAGCTGGGCCTGGCTTAAACTGGATGCCACTATAGAGGAGCTTGTTGAACAGGTGTAGCTGGAGCTGGGCCTGGCTTAAACTGGATGCCACTATAGAGGTGAAATGAGCACCACACACTTTCCCTCTTTCTCACTTGTGCTGGCACGTTGTAGAACAGATGTCCACAGGCAGAACGTGTACAATGTAATAATGTGCAAAGATATTGTTTTTGTTGTGTTGAACTTGACAGTAACGTGTGTGTGTGTAATGAGGGGATTATACTTTCTTTTTTACTAAGTGGATGTTATTTTTGCACACATGAAGCCTTGTTCACTTGATCGATGTCTATAGTGGCCACTATAATAGAGCAACAACAGAATGCCTGTTTGTTTCATTCTATTTCTACTTTAAGATGTTTTTTTCTCCCAAGTGCAATATTTAGATGTGTGCATGGTAACCAGCGTTCTATTATAAAGGCTGTCATGGTGACAAGCGTTCTATTATAAAGGCTGTCATGGTAACCAGCGTTCTATTATAAAGGCTGTCATGGTAACCAGCGTTCTATTATAAAGGCTGTCATGGTAACAAGCGTTCTATTATAAAGGCTGTCATGGTGACAAGCGGTCTATTATAAAGGCTGTCGTGGTAACAAGCGGTCTATTATAAAGGCTGTCGTGGTAACAAGCGGTCTATTATAAAGGCTGTCATGGTAACAAGCGGTCTATTATAAAGGCTGTCATGGTAACAAGCGTTCTATTATAAAGGCTGTCGTGGTAACAAGCGTTCTATTATAAAGGCTGTCGTGGTAACAAGCGGTCTATTATAAAGGCTGTCGTGGTAACCAGCGGTCTATTATAAAGGCTGTCATGGTCACAAGCGGTCTATTATAAAGGCTGTCATGGTAACAAGCGTTCTATTATAAAGGCTGTCATGGTAACAAGCGTTCTATTATAAAGGCTGTCGTGGTAACAAGCGGTCTATTATAAAGGCTGTCGTGGTAACAAGTGTTCTATTATAAAGGCTGTCGTGGTAACCAGCGTTCTATTATAAAGGCTGTCATGGTGACAAGCGGTCTATTATAAAGGCTGTCGTCGTAACAAGTGTTCTATTATAAAGGCTGTCATGGTAACAAGCGTTCTATTATAAAGGCTGTCATGGTAACAAGCGGTCTATTATAAAGGCTGTCGTGGTAACAAGTGTTCTATTATAAAGGCTGTCATGGTAACCAGCGTTCTATTATAAAGGCTGTCATGGTAACAAGCGTTCTATTATAAAGGCTGTCATGGTGACAAGCGGTCTATTATAAAGGCTGTCGTGGTGACAAGCGGTCTATTATAAAGGCTGTCATGGTGACAAGCGTTCTATTATAAAGGCTGTCATGGTAACAAGCGTTTAAGGCCAGATCGTTCTTCAAGATGTTCAAATGTTAATTGATGACCAGCAGGGTCAAAATAATAATCACAAAAATGCTGTCTGTCAAGTAGTACTGGTAACCAGTGTTGTCACATTCATCTTGTGTCCCTACAGTGTATTCCATTACCTGGGTAAGAGCTGATATGTGTAGCGCTGGGACAACACCCGCAGAGTTCTACACTAGCTCTTTTCCCTCGGTGGCACTGGTTCTGCTAACTGTTTCAGTTGGTGGCGCCAGCACATGATTTGGTCGCACCTAAGTTAATCAATAATGCTTATTGAGCTGCCCTTGTGTTCTTACGCTGATGTGGATAGATTTACTGTAAAAGCAAAGAAAAGAGACTGTTAAATCTATATTTATTGCCGTATGTTCTTTTCTGCAAAGTCCTCTAGAGGGAAGAATATATATATATATATATATATATACATTTTTTTTTAAACAATACTTGATACCAAAACGATACCACCGACAGATTTAACCTGTTTTGTTTTTTCTCCATAGAACATCTAATTTAGTTAATTTATTTTCTAAGTCCACAACAGTGCTTAAACCACATCAGGGTACCATTTGAGAAATGTAGATAATTTGAATGTAGTACCCTTTTAATAATTCAGGCCCAGCCAGACTGTGTTTGGGCAGCAGCTTTGCAGTGCACTTGTGATGGAGGTTTTCGAAAACAAATGGCCACTGGATTGACGGTGATGGATGGTAGCCACCCTAAAGAACAATTACAATGGAAAATATCAGCTAAGCATTTACTAAGCAGTTTTAATATGTATTTTGACACCTTTTTTCTCCCCAATTTCATGATCTCCAATTGTGATCCAATTACGGTCTTGTCTCATCGCTGCAACTCCCCCAACGGGCTCGGGAGAGGCGAAGGTCGTGCGTCCCCCTGAAACATGGCCCGTCTAACCGCGCTTCTTAACACCCACTCGCTTAACCCGGAAGCCAGCAGCACCAATGTGTGTCAACTGATGACCAGAGTCAGCTTGCAGGTGCCCGGCCCTGCTGTGTTTCCAGATATAATAGTTGTTTTACATAGAGGTGGGAGTATGTGAAGCATGTATGATATTGTGTATTCCTTCATTTTAGCATACACTATCAAAAGTGCACATGACTGTGTTCTTGCATGCTCCTCACATGGACCCAGAGGCTCTCCACCCAGCCTAGGCCGTCATTGTAAATCATTTTCTTTTTCTTAACTGACTTGCCTAGTTAAATAAACATAGCAATGATCCCCAGCCTCTCTGATCTGGTCTTCCATGAGGGCGACTAACGGCAACACGGCTACCAGTATTTGGGTTGTCGATCCGTCCCAAGCCTTCAATGTTGTTACTTGCTGTTATTTCAATGCCCTCCAGTCCTGATTTTATAACTGATGCTAAAAACCTCCTTGGGGTTGATTTTGTTATTCTTTCCCCGCCCCAGTACAGGCGCTTCTCATGGTCGTGTTTGCCCAAACCACCACCGTGGTTCATCAAAGGACTCTGATTGGTCCTACGATCCGGTGAGAGCTTCAAGCTCACACCTATCAGACTGAGATCTGCAATAGTGTGGAAACTGCAGCCTGCAATTCCTGGGCATTTCCCAATTCGTGGGCATTCCCAATTCGTGGGCATTCCCAATTCGTGGGCATTCCCCCCCCCAATAGAAGTAGTTAGTTCAACGAATTGCGGTCTGCAGTTGCACCCTTCTCGATATCCTTGCAGCAATATTCATTAACCTGAACCCTAAGCTCATGGGATCTGTATCTGAGAGGGTGTATCTGAGAGGGGGCTAAAAAGTATTCCTAATGACGTGGAATCTGTGGGGCTTTAGGTAAGACGGGGATCAGAGACGTTCATCTGGAGCTGCAGGACCTGACGACGTGCGGCCGCACGGGGAACCTCCACTTCATCCGCTTCCCCACCCAGGATCTGCCGGCCTTCCTGCAGATGGCGCGCAACAAACACTTCTCCAGCCTCCACACCACCCTCTGTGCCACCGGAGGGGGGGCCTACAAGTTTGAGTTCGACTTCCGCCAGGTGGGTCCTGTAAACAGTCAGGGAAAGATTTTAGCGGGAAAGAGAGCGACCATCCCTCTAGTTACTGTAGTGTTTGCGGGATAGTGTTTTTCGTCCTGAATGCTGTTCTGGAGGCAGCTCCTCAGTGGTCACTAGCTGGCACAGCCACAAAGTCTTCATATGTGTTTAACCCTCACCTTAAACACACTGCTAATCCTAATGCCTAACCTTAAATTAAGACCATAAAAGCACATTTTAAATAACCTCCTGTTCTCCTCAGATGGCTGATCTCTCCTCAGATGGCTGACCTCTTGTCCTCTCCTCAGACGGCTGACCTCTTGTCCTCTCCTCAGATGGCTGATCTCTCCTCAGATGGCTGATCTCTCCTCAGATGGCTGATCTCTCCTCAGATGGCTGACCTCTTGTCCTCTCCTCAGATGGCTGATCTCTTGTCCTCTCCTCAGATGGCTGATCTCTCCTCAGATGGCTGACCTCTTGTCCTCTCCTCAGATGGCTGACCTCTTGTCCTCTCCTCAGATGGCTGACCTCTTGTCCTCTCCTCAGATGGCTGACCTCTTGTCCTCTCCTCAGATGGCTGATCTCTCCTCAGATGGCTGACCTCCTGTCCTCTCCTCAGACGGCTGACCTCCTCTCCTCAGATGGCTGACCTCCTGTCTTCTCTCCTCAGATGGCTGACCTCCTGTCCTCTCCTCTCCTCAGATGGCTGACCTCCTGTCCTCTCCTCTCCTCAGATGGCTGACCTCCTGTCCTCTTCTCTCCTCAGATGGCTGACCTCCAGCTGCTGAAACTAGATGAGCTGGACTGTCTGATACGGGGTGTCCTCTACATAGACTCAGTGGTGTCCAGTCCTTCAGAGTGCTACTACTATGAGAACCCTACAGACCCCGAACACTGTGTCCAGAAACCCTTCACTCTGGCGAACCCCTACCCTCTACTGCTGGTCAACATCGGCTCTGGCGTCAGCATCCTGGCCGTCTACTCCAAGAACAACTACAAACGAGTAACTGGGACCAGGTAAGGTTAGCATGCGGTCACTGGGTGGTCCCTTTGTGGTCAAGCCTTTTTGGCTTGTGTCTATTAACCACATTCAAACCCCCCAAAAAAAAAAAACAAGTTGGGTTATATTTCTTGCTGTGATTTTAAATTCCTGTTGTACATCCCTTCACTGGTTTTGTAACATGTAGCCTAGCTGAGGCACTTCCCTCAGAGATGTTTTTCTCTACGTGTTGAAATGGATGCCAAGTTGTACCTAGAGTTTGTTCTGTATTAGCCTGACTTAAATTAGCCTATAGGCCTGTGCCAATAAAATGTCACAATAAGGTGCACAGCGTTCGATTTGGCTGTTGGGGGGGGGGGGTAGATGGCTGACCCCCAGCTCTGCTAAAACCATTGACAACTAGGCGTTGGTTTGTAATGGCGCCAGAGGGGAGGGACGGCTGCCGTTTTACGGTCTCCTAACCAACTGTGCTGCTTTTTCTAATTGTTTGTAACTTATTTTGTACATAATGTTGCTGCTGCTGTCTCTTTATGACCAAAAAGAGCTTCTGGACATCAAAACAGCGATTACTCATCTTGAACTGGACAAATCTATAACCCATATAAACTGTAACCCATATAAACTGTAACCCATATAAACTGTAACCCATATAAACTAGAACCCATATAAACTAGAACCCATGTAAACTGGAACCCATATAAACTGGAACCCATATAAACTGGAACCCATATAAACTAGAACCCATATAATCTATAACCCATATAAACTGGAACCCATATAAACTGGAACCCATATAAACTGGAACCCATATAAACTGGAACCCATATAAACTGGAACCCATATAATCTAGAACCCATATAAACTGTAACCCATATAAACTGTAACCCATATAAACTGGAACCCATACAAACTAGAACCCATACAAACTAGAACCCATACAAACTAGAACTGAGCTTTGAGGGATTATGACCTCTCTAGTAATTTATTAGGATCTCTGTTAGGATTATCTGTTAGCTTTTTATTAGGATTATCTGTTAGCTTTTCCTCCACTGACTGATGGTTGTCCTAGCCTGAAGTCCAGAACCTGTTTTGTGCTTACATTCCACTCCTTGTACTCTGTGTTCTGACAAGGAATGGAATTCTAGCTAAACCAGACTGGTACCCAGGCTGCGGCGCTAAACCAGACTGGTACCCAGGCTGCGGCGCTAAACCAGACTGGTACCCAGGCTGTGGCGCTAAACCAGACTGGTACCCAGGCTGCGGCGCTAAACCAGACTGGTACCCAGGCTGCGGCGCTAAACCAGACTGGTACCCAGGCTGCGGCGCTAAACCAGACTGGTACCCAGGCTGCGGCGCTAAACCAGACTGGTACCCAGGCTGCGGCGCTAAACCAGACTGGTACCCAGGCTGCGGCGCTAAACCAGACTGGTACCCAGGCTGCGGTCCCCTTGCCTCTGTTTGTTGTCCTTGGTGGTTTCCCTGTCTGGCACATGACTGCTCAGGCCCTGTCTGCCATAATGGTCCTGTGTGCTGCATGGCTAGAGGCAAGAGGAGACACGGAGCTGTTTCCCTTTAGATTCTGATCTTAGGACAGATTTGAATTTCCACCACCATTCGTTAAGGTTAGGATTGGGAGAGGGAAAGCTGATCCTAGATCTGTACCTAGTGGAAATGTCCTCCCGGAGCCTGGGAAGGAGGAGCCAGAAACATTTGGAGTGATTTGAAGAATATGGTGGTAGGTTACAACAGTGTCCTGTGTTACCCCATGCAGTCTGGGTGGAGGGACGTTCCTGGGGCTCTGCTGTTTACTGACTGGCTGCTCCAGCTTCGAGGAGGCTCTGGAGATGGCGTCGCAGGGGGAGAGCACACACGTGGACAAGCTAGTACGGGACATCTACGGAGGGGACTACGAGCGCTTCGGCCTCCCCGGCTGGGCTGTGGCCTCCAGGTAACCTGTTAGCAGTACCCGGGGTGTATTCATTAGTGCACACCCGTAGCAAAATGTTTTGCAACAGGTAGCCTAGCGGTTAAGAGCGTTGGGCCAGTAAGGGAAAGGTTGCTCTGGACATCATGTATTTCTGTCTTGTGGTTTTGGGAACATGATGTATTTCTGTCTTGTGGTTTTGGGAACATGGTGTATTTCTGTCTTGTAGTTTTGGGAACATGGTGTATTTCTGTCTTGTGGTTTTGGGAACATGCTGTATTTCTGTCTTGTAGTTTTGGGAACATGCTGTATTTCTGTCTTGTGGTTTTGGGAACATGATGTATTTCTGTCTTGTGGTTTTGGGAACATGGTGTATTTCTGTCTTGTGGTTTTGGGAACATGGTGTATTTCTGTCTTGTGGTTTTGGGAACATGCTGTATTTCTGTCTTGTGGTTTTGGGAACATGGTGTATTTCTGTCTTGTGGTTTTGGGAACATGCTGTATTTCTGTCTTGTAGTTTTGGGAACATGCTGTATTTCTGTTTTGTAGTTTTGGGAACATGCTGTATTTCTGTTTTGTAGTTTTGGGAACATGCTGTATTTCTGTCTTGTGGTTTTGGGAACATGCTGTATTTCTGTCTTGTGGTTTTGGGAACATGCTGTATTTCTGTCTTGTGGTTTTGGGAACATGCTGTATTTCTGTCTTGTAGTTTTGGGAACATGCTGTATTTCTGTCTTGTAGTTTTGGGAACATGCTGTATTTCTGTCTTGTGGTTTTGGGAACATGATGTATTTCTGTCTTGTAGTTTTGGGAACATGATGTATTTCTGTCTTGTAGTTTTGGGAACATGCTGTATTTCTGTCTTGTAGTTTTGGGAACATGCTGTATTTCTGTCTTGTAGTTTTGGGAACATGGTGTGTAAAGAGAAGCGGGAGTCCATCTCTAAAGAGGACCTAGCCAGAGCCACCCTGGTCTCCATCACCAACAACATCGGCTCCATCACCAGGATGGTTGCGCTCAACGAGGTACTTCACTACTTCACAATGTAATGGCACCCTATTCCCTATATAGTGCATCACCAGAGCCCTGGTCAATAGTAGTGCATTTAAATGGTAACTGCCATAGTGTATTTGTACTATTGAAATTGTAAATAAATATAGAAAATAGGCTGCCGTTTCAGACTGGGGATAGGCTGCCGTTTCAGACTGGGGGATAGGCTGCCGTTTCAGACTGGGGGATAGGCTGCCGTTTCAGACGGGGGATAGGCTGCCGTTTCAGACTGGGGATAGGCTGCCGCTTTCAGACTGGGGATAGGCTGCCGTTTCAGACTGGGGATAGGCTGCCGTTTCAGACTGGGGATAGGCTGCCGCTTTCAGACTGGGGATAGGCTGCCGTTTCAGACGGGGATAGGCTGCCCGTTTCAGGCGGGGATAGGCTGCCGTTTCAGACGGGGGATAGGCTGCCGTTTCAGACTGGGGATAGGCTGCCGTTTCAGACTGGGGATAGGCTGCCGTTTCAGACTGGGGATAGGCTGCCGTTTCAGACTGGGGATAGGCTGCCGTTTCAGACTGGGGATAGGCTGCCGTTTCAGACTGGGGATAGGCTGCCGTTTCAGACTGGGGATAGGCTGCCGCTTTCAGACTGGGGATAGGCTGCCGTTTCAGACTGGGGATAGGCTGCCGTTTCAGACTGGGGATAGGCTGCCGTTTCAGACGGGGATAGGCTGCCGTTTCAGACGGGGGATAGGCTGCCGTTTCAGACGGGGGATAGGCTGCCGTTTCAGACTGGGGATAGGCTGCCGTTTCAGACACTGTTCGCATGTTGTGGCGGTATGGTGCGCACACTGCTCTAAAGATGATGGAAAGACAATGGAGACAGATCAACATCACACAGAGATGTGTTCAGTAGTTCAGGGGGGCGCTGGATGTTCAGGGGGGCGCTGGATGTTCAGGGGGGCGCTGGATGTTCAGGGGGGCGCTGGATGTTCAGATGGGAGCTGGATGTTCAGGGGGGCGCTGGATTTTCAGGGGGGCGCTGGATGTTCAGGGGCGCTGGATGTTCGGGGCGCTGGATGTTCAGGGGCGCTGGATGTTCAGGGGGGCGCTGGATGTTCAGGGGGGCGCCGGATGTTCTCTCTTTGCCTTCAGCCTCTTTATGATGCTGCCTTGTGGAATCTGGATCAAGCAGCATTGTACTGGGCTATGAAGGCACTGGGCTCTGCTTCAGCCAGTCTGCATTGAAACTTGTTTTATTTTTCATTCATTTGTTGTCATTGATTTGAGAAGTTTTAAACTTTAATCTTAAAAGCTGAAAGGCTGAAATGACCCATTGTAATCATCCATTTTAGGCGGTAAGAAAAAAAGCGTTCCTAATGACCTGTACCCCGTTTTGTGTTTCTGTTCAGAACATTGAGAGGGTGGTGTTCGTAGGGAACTTCCTGAGGGTGAACACCCTGTCCATGAAGCTGCTGGCCTACGCCATGGACTACTGGTCTAAGGGCCAGCTGAAAGCCCTGTTCCTCAGACACGAGGTAAGACTGTCTACTGGTCTGAAAGCCCTGTTCCTCAGACACGAGGTAAGACTGTCTACTGGTCTGAAAGCCCTGTTCCTCAGACACGAGGTAAGACTGTCTACTGGTCTGAAAGCCCTGTTCCTCAGACACGAGGGAAGACTATCTACTGGTCGGAAAGCCCTGTTCCTCAGACACGAGGTAAGACTATCTACTGGTCTGAAAGCCCTGTTCCTCAGACACGAGGTAAGACTGTCTACTGGTCTGAAAGCCCTGTTCCTCAGACACGAGGTAAGACTGTCTACTGGTCTGAAAGCCCTGTTCCTCAGACACGAGGTAAGACTGTCTACTGGTCTGAAAGCCCTGTTCCTCAGACACGAGGTAAGACTATCTACTGGTCTGAAAGCCCTGTTCCTCAGACACGAGGTAAGACTGTCTACTGGTCTGAAAGCCCTGTTCCTCAGACACGAGGGAAGACTATCTACTGGTCGGAAAGCCCTGTTCCTCAGACACGAGGTAAGACTATCTACTGGTCTGAAAGCCCTGTTCCTCAGACACGAGGTAAGACTGTCTACTGGTCTGAAAGCCCTGTTCCTCAGACACGAGGTAAGACTGTCTACTGGTCTGAAAGCCCTGTTCCTCAGACACGAGGTAAGACTGTCTACTGGTCTGAAAGCCCTGTTCCTCAGACACGAGGTAAGACTATCTACTGGTCTGAAAGCCCTGTTCCTCAGACACGAGGTAAGACTGTCTACTGGTCTGAAAGCCCTGTTCCTCAGACACGAGGGAAGACTATCTACTGGTCGGAAAGCCCTGTTCCTCAGACACGAGGTAAGACTATCTACTGGTCTGAAAGCCCTGTTCCTCAGACACGAGGTAAGACTGTCTACTGGTCTGAAAGCCCTGTTCCTCAGACACGAGGTAAGACTGTCTACTGGTCTGAAAGCCCTATTCCTCAGACACGAGGTAAGACTATCTACTGGTCTGAAAGCCCTGTTCCTCAGACACGAGGTAAGACTATCTACTGGTCGGAAAGCCCTGTTCCTCAGACATGAGGTAAGACTATCTACTGGTCGGAAAGCCCTGTTCCTCAGACACGAGGTAAGACTGTCTACTGGTCTGAAAGCCCTGTTCCTCAGACACGAGGTAAGGTATTCAGTCAACCTGTAGTAAAGCCCTAGTGATGGAGTAGAATTAATATTAAAACATTTCCCTTGACGATGTATCTGCTTGATTCAGTCTGTACAGTACCTTCAGAACACATTCTTGACTGTTTCCACATTTTGTTTTGTTACAAGGGGATTTAATTGTCATTTTTTTGTCAACGATCTACACAAAATACTCTGTCAAAGGTGAAGAGAAATTCTAACATTGGTAAAACAATGCAAAATAAAACACTAGTATCTTGATTACATCAGTATTCAACCCCCCTGAGTCAATAATAAAACACTAGTGTCTTGATTACATCAGTATTCAACCCCCCGAGTCAATACATGTTAGAATCACCTTTGGCAGCGATTTACAGCTGTGAGTCTTTCTGGATAAGTCTCTTAAGAGCTTTGCACATTATTTATAAAAAAATCGGTTGTTGATCATTGCTTGACAGCCATTTTCAAGCTGATTTTAAGTCAAAACTGTAACCAGGCCACTCAGGAACGTTCAACGTCATCTTGGTAAGCAACTCCAGTGTATATTTGGCCTTGTGTTTTAGGTTATTGTCCTGCTGAAAGGTGAATTTCTCTCCTAATGTCTGGTTTGAAAACAGACTGAACCAGGTTTTCCTCTAGGATTTTGGCTGTGCTTAGCTCTATTCCGTTTTTTTTTTTTTATCCTAGAAAACTCCCCAGTCTTCGCCGATGACAAGGATACCCATAACATAATCAATCAATCAATCAAATGTATTTATAAAGCCCTTCTTACATCAGCTGATGTCACAGAGTGCTGTACAGAAACCCAGCCTAAAACCCCCAAACAGCCAAGCCATGCAGGTGTGATCCATCCTCAGTTTTCTCCTAATCACAGCCATTAAACTCTTAACTGTTTTAAACTGAGTTAGGAAGGACGCCTGTATCTTTGTAGTGACTGGGTGTATTGATACACCATCCAACTGAGTTAGGAAGGACTCCTGTATCTTTGTAGTGACTGGGTGTATTGATACACCATCCGAGTTAGGAAGGACTCCTGTATCTTTGTAGTGACTGGGTGTATTGATACACCATCCAACTGAGTTAGGAAGGACGCCTGTATCTTTGTAGTGACTGGGTGTATTGATACACCATCCAACTGAGTTAGGAAGGACGCCTGTATCTTTGTAGTGACTGGGTGTATTGATACACCATCCAACTGAGTTAGGAAGGACTCCTGTATCTTTGTAGTGACTGGCTGTATTGATACACCATCCGACGTGTAATTAATAACTTCACCATGTTCAACACTTATTGCAGACAGTCCATGCCACTTATTATGTGACTTGTTAAGCATATTTTAATTAGGCTTGCCATAACAAAAAGGGGTTGAATACATTTCATGTTTTCATTTTGTATTAATTTGTAAAAATAAAATAAAAATCTACAAACATAATTCCACTTTGACATTATAAGATATTGTGTGTAGGCCAGTGACACAATCTCAATTGAACCCATTATAAATTCAGGCTTTAACAATAACAAAATGTGTAAAAAGTCTTAAGGGGGAAGGAACTGTAGATACACAGACTGGTAAATGTACATTAAACACCATGGGAAGACGGACTAGAGTAACAGAGTGAGACATGGTAGAGGTCTCCCTTGATCAATCCTCGAGACAAAGTAAAACGGATGGAACAGAACAACATATCCTCTTGACGCTGTATATCTGCTCGGTTTGTATATTTCAAACACCGTGAGAAGTGAGAGGTCTGCAGTAAACTAAACTACCGTGATCGTTGTTGTTCTTGTTGTTGTTGCCAGGGCTACTTCGGATCAGTCGGCGCTTTGCTGGAGCTCCTGGATCCATCCTGATCGCTACGGTGACCCTGAAGGTCAAACTAGCACTTAAGACCCAAGGACTGCTCTTACCCAAAGCCAGACTCGCACTAGAAGGATGTTCTGTGCTCTTTACAAAGCCAGACTCGCACTTAGACTTAAGCTCTTAAACCAAAGACCGTCCGTCCAGTACGACTACACCTTTTATCCTCCTCACTCCATTGGTGCGGTGTGCTTGCATGTACAAGTAGCCAGGTAGGTAGGTAGCCTGTACAGTAGCCAGGTAGGTAGACCGGTAGCCTGGTCCGTCTGCATATGTTTGACAGGAATATGAATCCCTCCGGGAACGCCACCACTGTTGCCTTGACTGCATGTATGATCACATGACATGTTTAATATAATTGCTTGATTGCTCTGGTCGCCATCAGCAGCCGGTGGCTCAGCTCTAATGTTGACCTCCATAGAAGGGTCAATGGCTGAGGCCCAATGGGCATTTTACTGGCACCAGCTTCAGGGTTCATTTCCAGTCAATACAAGGAAGTACACTGACCTTCCAAAGCTTTTCAATTAGGAAAAATGTGGAATTGGATTTTGGTTTACTTTCTGAATTGACAGGAATTGTAATGGAATTGATCTCAACCCTGATTTAACTGTTACGTAAAAAAATAAATGTTTTACTATTTGTGACATTTTGCAAAGTAATTGTTACATGTTGATGGAAGAGGTTTTGATTGATATTCGATAATGACAAACGGAATATGTGGGGTCTGTTTTGGACATATATGTTAGAATAACTTTATGTTCACCTGAATGGACTGTTACCAATGAACCTGACTCGTATTCAACTTTACATGATAGTTAAACATTTTAGTCTTTATACTGCCTTGAGACAATCTCTCTCTCTCTCTCTCTCTCTCTCTCTCTCTCTCTCTCTCTCTCTCTCTCTCTCTCTCTCTCTCTCTCTCTCTCTCTCTCTCTCTCTCTCTCTCTCTCTCTCTCTCTCTCTTCCCCCCACCATACTAGTTTCGACTGTTCTCATTATTAGACCTACTTTATCTACCTTTATTCATATCGCCATGCCAACAGGTACTCTTCCTGGAGTCCATACGCATAACTAAAAAGACATTACAATTTACATCAAGACACGGTAGTAGGCAACACTTTCAGGGATCTGGATCTGCTTTATTTGTGCAGTGTAGGGGTTTTCTTTGCCATCATATTGGCAAATATATATTTTATTAGGTACGCCATCTAGTCCCGGGTCGGACTCCCTTTTTTGCCTCCAGAACATTCTGAATTCTTCGAGGCATGGAAACGTTGCTTAATTGGTATCAAGGGACCGAACGTGTGCCAGGAAAACATTCCCCACACCATTACACCACCACCAGCAGCCTGTATTCATATACATGCTTTAGTCCTATCTCAAAGGCGAGAAAACGTACACAAAGTTGGTTGTGGTCAGTCTCATCAAATCAGCTATATATATATTTTTTTTCTGTTGTGTGTTATGGTGCAGCATAATTGTTTTACATTCTCTATTGTAGAATTTTAAAGATACTAGTGGTTCACGTTCAGCTAAATAAATTCTGTTAAGTGCCTGGTATGTTGTAGTCTAGAAAGTACAGACAATCCTATGAAGACATGCTTTTTGAAATCAGACCTATCATTGACTCCATACACCAAGTTCTCTCTCTGTTGGTGATGTTCAATGTATGTATTTTTTTTATTACAAATGTTTGTAATAAATCTATTTTGTGTCATATAAATTATTTGAATGTCGTTTTCTGAGGTGATGCTTATTTATTTGATAATAGCAAATTCTGCAATGGAAATCTACAAGATATGTGTTTTCGATAGCAAGATATTGAAATAAAATAAGAGGAATAAAATATATATATTTGATAGCTGTTATAACTTGGTCATGGAGTCAGATAGTATTCATAGCTGTTAACTTGGTCATGAAGTCAGATAGTATTGATAGCTGTTATTACTTGGTCATGGAGTCAGATAGATAGATAGATGGTATTGATAGCTGTTAACTTGGTCATGGAGTCAGATAGATAGTATTGAAAGCTATTATTACTTGGTCATGGAGTCAGTATTGAAAGCTGTTATTACTTGGTCATGGAGTCAGTATTGATAGCTGTTAACTTGGTCATGAAGTCAGATTTGTATTGAAAGCTGTTATAACTTGGTCATGGAGTCAGATAGATAGTATTGATAGCTGTTATAACTTGGTCAAGAAGTCAGATAGATAGTATTGATAGCTGTTAACTTGGTCATGAAGTAAGATAGTATTGAAAGCTGTTATAACTTGGTCATGGAGTCAGATAGATAGTATTGATAGCTGTTAACTTGGTCATGAAGTCAGATAGATAGTATTGATAGCTGTTATTACTTGGTCATGGAGTCAGATTTGTATTGAAAGCTGTTATAACTTGGTCATGGAGTCGGATAGTATTAAAAGCTGTTATAACTTGGTCATGGAGTCAGATAGTATTGAAAGCTGTTATAACTTGGTCATGGAGTCAGATTTGTATTGAAAGCTGTTAGAACTTGGTCATGGAGTCAGATTTGTATTGAAAGCTGTTATAACTTGGTCATGGAGTCAGATAGTATTAAAAGCTGTTATTACTTGGTCATGGAGTCAGATTGTATTGATAGCTGTTAACTTGGTCATGGAGTCAGTATTGAAAGCTGTTATAACTTGGTCATGGAGTCGGATAGCAGTGGTGGGAAAAGTACCCAATTGCCTGACTTGAGTAAGAGTAAAGATACCATAATGAAAAAGGACTCAAGTAAAAGTCGCCCAGTAAAATACTACTTGAGTAAAAGTCTAAACGTATTTGGTTTTAAATATACATAAGTATTAAAGGTAAATGTATTTAAATATATACTTAAGTATCAAAAGTATAAATCATTTCAAATTGCTAATATTAAGCAAACCAGATGGCACAATTCTCTTGGTTTTTTTTCAATTTACGGTTAGCCAGGGGCACTGTACAACATGCAGACATAATTTACAAACAAAGCATTTGTGTTTAGTGAGTCTGCCAGATCAGAGGCAGTAGGGATGACCAGGGATGTTCTCTGTTTAGTGAGTCCTCCAGATCAGAGGCAGTAGGGATGACCAGGGATGTTCTCTGTTTAGTGAGTCCGCCAGATCAGAGGCAGTAGGGATGACCAGGGATGTTCTCTTGATAGGTGTGAATTTGACCATGTTCCTGTCCTGCTAAACATTGAAAATGTAACGAGTACTTTTGGGTGTCAGGGGGAAAATGTATGGAGTAAAAAGTACATTATTTTCTTTATGAATGTAGTGAAGAAAAAGTAGTCAAATATAAATACCGAAAAAAAAAACTCCTTAAGTAGTGCTTTAAAGTATTTTTACTTAAGTACTTTACACCACTGTCAGATAGCAATGAAAGCTGTTATAACTTGGTCATGGAGTCAGAATTTATTTTTCTGGTCTGTATATTTTCTTGGAAATAGAAACACTTAAATAGGATCTGTTAAATTATTGTTTACATTTTTATTGACGTTATAAAAGTGTTTGATTTACGCTACGAAAGTGGAGACTTACGTCCACAACAGTGTGTGTCGCCAAGTGGTTTATGTTCATGTGTTTATTGTTAATGTTAAACCTAGTGCGATTTGTGTTTCCATAGCTAGGGCTGAGAGTGAGACTTGTGAAGAACAAAGTCAACAACCTTCTGCGTAAATCACAACAGTTGATTTGTGAGGTGTTTTAAAGTCCTGCAGTTGGCCGTTATGTAAATGCTGGTTGATAAGTACCAGTTGCCTGGCTTTGGTCCCAAGGGAGGGCAGGTCCTCTGGAGCCATGGCTCAGTGAGATCGGGGTGCCGGCCTGCGTAGATGGAAACAGAAAAGTATTTTGGGTAATACCAGAAAGGAAGAGGCGAAGAGAGGTAGTTTTGTATGGAGGTCAAATAAGAGCGTGTAGAATTTTGCCAACCAAAAATGTCATTGGTAATTTTGCTACATGAGGCTTATTTTATCAAATAGAACTTTCGTAGTTGCTAGGTTATGCACTCATATAAGTGTACGAACGTGGCATTTCGGCAACTTGAAGAAAATAAACAGACTTTTTATCGAACTTGTGCCTGTTGTCATAGAGATAGATATATAGGACTCACGGATTAAACCCGTTTTAGCATCGGCATTACCATTGAGGGCTTCCACAATTTTGAAGTAGTCAACTGGGTGGGGATTCCTAGGAGTTGGGAGCAATCAGCCAATGAAGAAGAAAATGGACTACTTTAAAATGGTGATGGCCTCAATGGCAACCCAGCGGTGCCAAAAGCCCTGGTCTGCCCTAGAAAGGCTACATTAATTACGATTTCCAGAGCGGCCCCCCAAAAAAAGAATCAGATGGCTGTTTTGTTTTAGGTTTTAAAATGAGTTTGATGAAATTTGATCGCCACGCTGAATTATTTATTATTTTAAAGTTCGCTACAAATCGAGAGTTTTTTGTATTTTTTTTTATAAATAATTTAAGGTAAATAGTGATCCAATCTGACTACTACGGTTTGTCGTCATACAGTACCACATGCTGACAAAGACCAATCACGGGCCGGCAGGCTCCGATTAGACACTAAAGTTGACTCTCCTGCAGGATGAAAACAAAGACCACGATACTCTGTTAGTTATGGCCACTTTCAGCATGATCCTTAGCGATTATATTGGTGCCGTTCAAAGAAGGGGGTTTGCCGCATCCACATATAGCGACAAGGAGTATGTTGTAAAAGTGACGATTGTTTTGTTTTTGATTGAAAGTATTGCCGATGGGTGTTGTGTTGTTGTTGTTTCATGCGTTGAATGCGTGTGCTTCATACCGAGTATCATGGTCGGGTCGCCGGCGGTCGCTAACGTGGCCCTTGTCTTCTCTCGCGTGATTTTATATCAAGTAGGATAGCCTATACAATAAATAACTAATATTGATAACCATCTAGATGTCACCTTGATTCGTAGTCTACTACTCAATGGAGAGGGCATGAAAGGCAACAACACCAGGACACAGTGCCCTTCGCTCCAGCTCGACAAGCACTACTGTCCGCCAACGGCGGGGGCCACCCAGTAGCCAATATCAGGGTGACGGTCACAGTAAGCACACGCACATAACGCATGAAGCTACAGTACTCCCATCAAATCAAATGTCTCACATGCGCCAAAAAAACAACAGATGTAGACCTTACCATGGAATGCTTACTTACAAGCCCTTAACCAACAAAGTCAAAGTCACCATTATTAGTCAGTTGTACAACCGAATGCCTTCAACTGAAATGTGTCTTCCGCATTTAACCCAACCCCTCTGAATCAGAGAGGTGCGGTTCAACAATGCTGTTCAATAAATAGAAAATATTTACTAAATAAACGAAAATAAAAAGTAACACAATAAAATAACAATAACAAGGCTATATACAGGGGGTACCGGTAAAAAAAAAAAACAATGGTCAGTTTTATAACTGAAAATGTACAATTATTAAAACTGACAGTGAAATAAGACTCATCCTCTGGCTTCAAAACGGAAGTCCAAACTCTTGCGATACTGTAGCTCAATGTATGGTAGTTGCTAAAAAAAACAGAAGAAGAATAGCACAACTCAATAAAAAAACATAACTACACGCCCACTCCTTACTACACGCCCACTCCTTACCACACGCCCACTCCTTTCCTTTCCACACGCCCACTCCTTTCCACACGCCCACTCCTTTCCTTTCCACACGCCCACTCCTTTCCTTACTACACGCCCACTCCTTTCCTTACTACACGCCCACTCCTTACCACACGCCCACTCCTTTCCTTACTACACGCCCACTCCTTTCCTTTCCACACGCCCACTCCTTTCCTTTCCACACGCCCACTCCTTACCACACGCCCACTCCTTTCCACACGCCCACTCCTTTCCTTACCACACGCCCACTCCTTTCCTTACCACACGCCCACTCCTTTCCTTACCACACGCCCACTCCTTTCCTTTCCACACGCCCACTCCTTTCCTTTCCACACGCCCACTCCTTTCCTTACCACACGCCCACTCCTTTCCACACGCCCACTCCTTACCACACGCCCACTCCTTTCCTTACCACACGCCCACTCCTTTCCTTTCCACACGCCCACTCCTTTCCACACGCCCACTCCTTTCCTTTCCACACGCCCACTCCTTTCCTTACTACACGCCCACTCCTTTCCTTACTACACGCCCACTCCTTACCACACGCCCACTCCTTTCCTTACTACACGCCCACTCCTTTCCTTTCCACACGCCCACTCCTTTCCTTTCCACACGCCCACTCCTTTCCTTTCCACACGCCCACTCCTTACCACACGCCCACTCCTTTCCACACGCCCACTCCTTTCCTTACTACACGCCCACTCCTTTCCTTACCACACGCCCACTCCTTTCCTTACCACACGCCCACTCCTTTCCACACGCCCACTCCTTTCCTTACCACACGCCCACTCCTTTCCTTACCACACGCCCACTCCTTTCCTTACCACACGCCCACTCCTTTCCACACGCCCACTCCTTTCCTTCCACACGCCCACTCCTTTCCTTACCACACGCCCACTCCTTTCCACACGCCCACTCCTTACCACACGCCCACTCCTTTCCACACGCCCACTCCTTTTCCACACGCCCACTCCTTTCCTTTTCCACACGCCCACTCTACCACACGCCCACTCCTTTCCACACGCCCACTCCTTTCCACACGCCCACTCCTTTCCACACGCCCACTCCTTTCCTTACCACACGCCCACTCCTTACCACACGCCCACTCCTTTCCACACGCCCACTCCTTACCACACGCCCACTCCTTACCACACGCCCACTCCTTTCCACACGCCCACTCCTTTTCCTTTTCCACACGCCCACTCTTTCCACACGCCCACTCCTTTCCACACGCCCACTCCTTTCCACACGCCCACTCCTTTTCCACACGCCCACTCCTTTCCTTACCACACGCCCACTCCTTTCCACACGCCCACTCCTTTCCTTTCCACACGCCCACTCCTTTCCACACGCCCACTCCTTTCCTTTCCACACGCCCACTCCTTTCCACACGCCCACTCCTTTCCACACGCCCACTCCTTTCCTTACCACACGCCCACTCCTTTCCACACGCCCACTCCTTTCCTTTCCACACGCCCACTCCTTTCCACACGCCCACTCCTTTCCACACGCCCACTCCTTTCCTTACCACACGCCCACTCCTTTCCACACGCCCATTACTTTTCTTTCGATATACGTTTATTGTAATGTTTGATTACAAAATACCCAGTCTGATATTGACATGCAAGGGAATCAACAGCAGTGGCAGCTCCTCAAAGGATGAAGGGGAGGACCATTCTCAGTGAATTTCATAAAAATAGAAATGGTAAAACATTTAAAGTTATCCTTTTTGATAAAACTATACTAAATATATTCATGTCACCAAATAATTTATTAAACCACACTGTTTTGCAACGTAGGTCTACAGTAGCCTCAACAGCACTCTGTAGGGTAGCACCATGGTGTAGCCGGAGGACAGCTAGCTTCCGTCCTCCTCTGTGTACATTGACTTCAATACAGAACCTAGGAGGCTCATGGTTCTCACCCCCTTCCATAGACTTACACAGTAATTGTGACAACTTCCGGAGGACATCCTCCAACCTATCGGAGCTCTGGCAGCATGAACTGACATGTTGTCGACCCAATCAAAGAATCAGAGAATGAATCTGGTACTGAAAGCATAAGCTACAGCTAGCACTGCAGTGCATACAATGTGGTGAGTAGTTGACTCAAAGAGAGAGAAAGACAGTTGAACAGTTTTGAACTGATTCATTTCTTCCAAAATGAAGGAGAAGCAAGAGAGAGATAAAGAGATTTTGTCATTTCAAATACTGAAACACCCTGCTCAAACAGAGGGATGCTATGTTAGCTAGCTGGCTATGACTATCCAACACAACACTGGAACTTTTCCAAGTCAAGGTAAGCTTTTGGTTTTACAAATGTATTGCCACCGTGGGCCACCGGTGTAAGTGCAAAACTGCTTACTGTCTGTACACTGTAATGTTACTGCGTGATTGTAGCGGGTTTACCAACGCGTTAGTTCTATTAGCTATGTTGACTGGGATGTTAATTTAGCTAATATGGTGTTTTTTATTTTATTTATTTCACCTTTATTTAACCAGGTAGGCAAGTTGAGAACAAGTTCTCATTTACAACTGCGACCTGGCCAAGATAAAGCAAAGCAGTTCGACACACAACAACACAGAGTTACACATGGAATAAAACAAACATACAGTCAATAATACAGTAGGAAAAAAAGAAATCTATATACAAAGAGTGCACATGAGGTAGGATAAGGAAGGTAAGACAATAAATAGGCCATGGTGGCAGAGTAATTACAATATAGCAATTTAACACTGGAATGGTAAAAGAAAACTGTGCAGTAGATGAATGTGCAATGTAGAAAAACTGGGGTGCAAAGGAACAAGATAAATAAATAAATACGGTAGGGGATGAGGTAGTTGGTTGGGCTATTTACAGATGGGCTATAAACAGGTACAGTGGTCTGTACACTGCTCTGACAGCTGGTGCTTAAAGCTGTTGAGGGAGATAAGTGTCTCCAGTTTCAGAGATTTTTCAGCGGTTTGGCTTGGAAAGGTTTTGTTTTCGGCTGGTCACACACAGCTGATGTGTTGTGCATTGAAGTCCACAAGCGAAGGGACAAGGTGAGAGGAGGAGAACAGGCTGATGCGAGAAGGAATACAACTCGGCTGCTATGAAAGTGAACTGTGTTTACTCGTGATCAGGGGTGTATTCATTGCGCCGATTCTGTTGAATTTTTTTTATTTTAAACGGAAGCAAACGGAACGGGATAAACATACCTGAATTTGTCCAATAGAAACTCTTGTTTGCAACTGTTGGACTAATGATTACACCCTAGATCAGCTAGAATGTGTTGCTATCTGTCCATGTGTCACCCGTTGTAAACTTTCATTCATAGGCTAGGTTGTAGCAACCTCATGATGGGGTATAGGGGATTTTTTTTTTGTGTCACGTAGTATCCTAAATTCTATCACTGTCACATTGAACTGGATGAATGGAATATGAATGACAGTCATCCAATATGTTGTAATATAAATATGGCCATGTTCATGAAGAAAATAAAAAAATCATCCTCCCTCATCTTAATAAACGGCACCGACCGCCACTGATCTACAGCCATCAACATCATCGAGCTATGCACATCTGATGCTCTGTCCTTTTGTCTATTGTCGCATATTCAACTACAGATCAACTGGGACCATTGGCCGGCCTTCTTATCTTTATTGCACAACGCGAGAGAGCGTAAAGATCACATCGGCGTCTTTTGTACGCACAACTCGTCAGTCCTTTGTCATGGGATGCGCTTTTGTCGGGTTCCACTCCTATCAGCTAAAAACAAGAAGAAGCCGGTCCAGCGGGCACGTGATCACCAACACTGGACAATTGAGGAGCGGAAAATTAACCATCGCCTTGTCCGCGGAATCCCGGTTCCTGTTGCGTCATGCAGAGTCAGGATTTGGCGTATGCAACATGAGTCCGTGGCGCCATGCTGCCTGGTGTCAACCGTGCATATTGGTGGCGGAAGTGTAATGGGTGCGGGGAATGTTTTCCTGGCACTTGTTAGGTCCCTTTAATACCAATTGATCAACGTTTCCATGCCCCCAAAAGAATTGTACTGTACATTAGGCAAAGTGGGGTCCGACCTGGTACGAGATATTTACTCAGCCAACTCAATGTATTTATGTTGTACAACCTGCTCAATCAATCATATTTATTTTATAAAGCCCTTTTTACATCAGCAGTTGTCCCAAAGTGCTTATACAGAGAGAAATGAAACAGCAGTTACGGGAGAAGATAACACATCTGGTGAACAGGTCAGGGTTCCAGCTACTCCACTATCTATGTTGTGGACCATAAGCATTTTTTACTTTACCATTTTGGAAATGCACCCCTCCAGACCTACCTACTGTACATCACATATGGGATAATGGCATTTATCCCATATTAAAGAAGACTCCAAAAAAAAGGACCATTTCAAATAGGTAGTCAGCCAACTCAATGGATTACAGTTTTTCTCGATTGCTTAAACACATTTGCCCACTCTGACGTCACATTTTCAAAACAGTTAACACACAGGATAAAACTGAAGCTCAATGGCCAAAAGGACTCATTTTGTTAGCAAAATGCTCTAACACTCACAAAACATTAAAAACATGCAACATAAGCAAATATTTCCATCAAACACCACAACTTGTGGTCAAATTAATTTATTCTTTCAATCAATCATTACACAATGGACAACAAAATACAGCCATCAATATGAAATATGATACTTTACAAACTCAAATGGATACCGGAAAAAAAAGCTACCAAAGGAAACTTATGGGTGGAAATACCTTTCAAAAAATATATATATATTTTATCTTTCACATTTAGTCCATTCGTTCTTGACGATTATGCCACAGGTTCTCATCAACATCGCATTGAATGTTTTCCCTTGCAATGCACCGAGGGAAATATCTCCTTGCATGGTGTATCCATCCCTGGCAGTCCTCTGCACCTATTGCCAGGCAACCAGCATTCATTGCCTCCAGGAGGGGCATCTGCTCATATGCCCGGTGATCATACACCTTCCACCTCCAAGCAGAGAAGAACTCCTCGATTGGGTTCAGAAAAGGCGAGTATGCAGGGAGGAATTGCATCATAATACGAAACTGTGCTGCAAACCATTCATTCACAAGGCGAGAGTGGTGGAAAGCCACATTGTCCCAAATTATGACATACAGAGTCATGCCAGGCCTCAACAGCCCTCTCTCTTCGGGTGGAATCAGTATTTCTTTCAATGCATCAAGAAATGTGATGAGGCGTTCTGAATTGTATGGGCCAATAGTTGGTATGTGGCAAAGGACCCCATCATTGGAGATGGCAGCACACATGGTGATATTGGCACCCCTCTGACCTGTGACAGTGGCCCTCTGCCCAATGATGTTCCTCCCGCGCCTCCTCACTTTACAGAGGTTGAAGCCGGCTTCATCCACAAAAATGAATTTGTGATGTGCCCCTTCAGCTTCAAGCTCCATTATTCTCTAAGAAAAAAGAGCAAATTCATAAAGCAAATTATTCCAGTCGCATGTAACTATGGTAAACAAGGTATTACAATAAAAAATCTGTACCTGCACATACTGGAATCTTGCCTCCTTTACGATGTCAGAGTTTCTTTGAAACGGAACTCTGTACAGCTGCTTCATTCTGACATGGTTTCGTTTAAGGACTCGATCTATAGTTGCCAAACTCACACTGTTTATATTTCTAAATGCTCCCTGATCTGCAATTACTGCTGCCTGGATGTCACGCAGTCTGATTGCATTGTTTGCCACTACCATATCTACAATGGCAGACTCCTGTTCAATACTAAATATCTTTCCTCTGCCACCAGTGTGTGGTAATGTGTGGATTCTATAAAGTAAAGCAAAAGCATGTCAAAATTGACATTACTGTATGACAGTCACATAAATGGGATTGATAAAACATCTGCATTACTGTAGACACAGTTTGTTCTGCTAACAGGGCAATACAGTAAAGCTGAAATACACAGTGGTATACATTACAGTAACACTGTGAATTACCTGTTCTCATTCGAAAAAGCCTGACAATAGATGCCACAGTGCTCCGACTCAGAATGGGCTGGACCCTTTGTCCAGCCTCTCTGAAGGACAAGCCGTGATTGATGACATGGTCAATAATTGTTGCCCGAATTTCATTTGAAACTTGAGCTCGATTTCGTCCTCTTGCTGCTGCAGCTCCTCCACCACGCATACAAAGTCCTCTTCCTCGGGCCCTCTGCCATGGCCTCTTGGTCTCCTTCCGTGCCTATGGCCTCTTTGATCCATGCTTGCAAATAGCAACACAGAGGTGGCATCTTTTATAGATGGATGAGGACTGATTGCTGATTGAAGAGTTGTGCAAATGAGTTTCACACAGGTGCATAGAGATTTATAATTATGCAGGTACTTTCTATCAGCTGTGAATAGATGTTTTCCTTTTGTTCAACACAGTGGATCCAACAGAGTTCGGGGTCTTTCAATGAGATCAGATGTAACTGTTTTGACAAAGGGTGTGAAAAATGTGTGAAACAAATGAAAAAGTGTTAAAACATTTGCAAGAGAAGACTTCTGCTGTGCTAAAAATGTGATGATGAAGATCAAGCGGATCTCAGTTTCATATAGTGTGTCTTAGCAAATGAGAAAAACTGTGATGCAGTACAACTACTCCACTATCCATGTTATGTATTAGAAGCATCTTTATTGTGCCCTTTTCTAAATGGATACATGTGGTAAAATTACATAAAAGGACTGTTTCAAATAGGTAGTCAGCAAACTCAATGGATTAATGCAGTACAACTACTCCACTATCCATGTTAAACAGCGTGGATGGGGTTTGACCGAAGATTTTGCGTTTGCAGGATAGGTTGACTGCAGTGATACATTCTGTATGGAAATGCACCATTACAGAATCACCCATGAAAGAGGCAGTCTGTATTCAGGAAAACCCGGCCCCTTTTAAAGTCGTGCAGAAGCCCACGAGTCAGCTTCACCTCTCCCTGACTCCTCCCTCACTCTCCCTCTCTCTCTCTCTCTCTCTCAGCTGTAGACTGTACAGCTGGCAATTTACAGCCAAAAGGGGGTGAAAGTCGTAATTGCCCTATAGGCTGTCCTCTCCTCTCTGCCCCCCGTAAACCGAATGCTTCTATGGCATAAATCAAGACGAAACACTTTTAAATGGTTTTATTTGGGATATATTTTGTCGACTTTTGAAAACGTTAGAGGGAATATAATTTAGTGGATAAGAGGCCACCCCTGGAACTGTCTAAAACCGGTATAAACTTTCAAGGCTGGAGACTTTGTAACAGGTAAGTGCGAGCATTTTGTTTTTGTTGGGTCAGAGAAAAAAACCATCTGCAATGATGTGGTACTTGCTAAGATAAATCTCCTCATCCTACCTTTCCAAATAACACATGTACTAGCTAACTAACTTCTTGGAAAAATAGGAAACGTTCAGATCTGTCCTTAAATCTCCTCCCATTATCAGTCTGTCTGTCCTGTTCAGTCTGTCCTGTCTGTCCTGTCTGTCCAGTCCAGTCTGTACAGTCTGTCCTGTCCAGTCTATACTGTCTGTCCTGTCTGTCCTGTCTGTCCAGTCTGTCCTGTCTGTCCAGTCTGTCCTGTCCAGTCTGTCCTGTCTGTCCAGTCTGTCCTGTTCAGTCTGTCTTGTCCAGTCTGTCCTGTCCAGTCTGTCCTGTCTGTCCAGTCTGTCCAGTCTGTCCTGTCTCTAACACAGAACTATCCTACTAGTGCTCTAATGCTGATGATTGGATGAACTACAGTAGTCTTTTCTTCAGTGACTGAGGACATTGTCTCGTATTAAACTACTATTTGCCTGTAAAGTGCCCTGATAACTTATAGTAGTAATCCTGTAGCATTTATGGCCTTATGTCATCCTTGTCCTGGTCTGGGGAGAGAGAGACTTCAAATTCCTGATTTTCTTACAAGAGCTATTGCCTGTCACTCACTGGCTTGCGTCCCAAATGGCACCCTTTTCCCTATATAGTGCACTATTTTAGGCCCTAGTCAACAGTAGTGCACTGAAAAAGGAATAGGGTGCAATTTGGGACGGAACCACTGAATGTCTGGTAAACCCAGAAAGAGAGGCCAGTCCTGTTAATATATCGCTCTGGGGAGGGGGTGGGCTGGAGAGACAAGCAGACCGGCTACACTAAACATGGAATCCTGTGGAATGCTCTAATGAAGGAAGGAAATATCTAGCTGGGGTATCTCTCTCTCTCTCTCTCTCTCTCCCACCCACTCTCTCTCTCTCTCTCTCTCTCTCTCTCTCTCTCTCTCTCTCTCTCTCTCTCCCACCCCCTCTCTCTCTCTCTCTCCCACCCCCTCTCTCTCTCTCTCTCTCTCTCTTTCTCTCCCACCCTCTCTCTCTCTCTCGCCCACCCTCTCTCTCGCTCTCTCTCTCGCCCACCCTCTCTCTCTCTCTCTCTCTGTGTTTGTCTCTGTTTGTCTCTCTCTCTCCCACCCTCTCTCTCTCTCTCTCCCACTCTCTCTCTCTCTCTCTCTCTCTCTCTCTCTCTCTCTCTCTCTCTCTCTCTCTCTCTCTCTCTCTCTCTCTCTCTCTATCTCTCGCCCACCCTCTCTCTCTCTCTCTCTCTCCCACCCTCTCTCTCTCTCTCTTTCTCTCCCACCCTCTCTCTCTCTCTCGCCCACCCTCTCTCTCGCTCTCTCTCTCTCCCACCCTCTCTCTCTCTCTCTCCCTCTCTCTCTCTCTGTCTCTCTGTCTCAGTCAGTCAGTAAACATAGGCAGGAATTTGAATTGCTTTCGCAGTTCAGTTCTTCTAGTCTGTCTGTTTCAGATTATTTCCAGGATGTTCCCATTTATTTAAGGAGGAACTTAATCAGATTCCTGTTGACCCCTTGTAGTTTTAGTAAAGGCATCTGCATGGTGCTCCCTTAATAGTGATAGAGAGGTACTTATGGGTTCAAATGACACGTGAAAGACCAGAAGCCCACATATTGTATTACGTCCATAACCACAGACCTGAGCGTGACATTGACGATGGGTAATTTACAATACCCTTAGAATTAATTCCATCAGCATCTGGCTTTTCTCAATAGCAAAATATAACTGAGCCTGGTTGCCATCTGTCTTCAGCTGTTACATCCTGTCTTTGGTAAATGAGGAGTGGAATGTTAGCTTAAAACAATGGTACCCAGATTACTCCACAGTCTCTCAATCAGATTACTATTTCCATCACACACTGTATGATCAGAACTACATAGGACTCTACAGTCCCAGCAGAACTACATAGGACTCTACAGTCCCAACAGAACTACATAGGACTCTACAGTCCCATCAGAACTACATAGGACTCTACAGTCCCAGCAGAGCTACATAGGACTCTACAGTCCCAACAGAACTACATAGGACTCTACAGTCCCAACAGAACTACATAGGACTCTACAATCCCAACAGAACTACATAGGACTCTACAGTCCCAACAGAACTACATAGAACTCTACAGTCCCAACAGAACTACATAGAACTCTACAGTCCCAGCAGAACTACATAGGACTCTACAGTCCCAGCAGAGTTACATAGGACTCTACAATCCCAACAGAACTACATAGGACTCTACAGTCCCAACAGAACTACATAGAACTCTACAGTCCCAACAGAACTACATAGAACTCTACAGTCCCAGCAGAACTACATAGGACTCTACAGTCCCAGCAGAGTTACATAGGACTCTACAATCCCAACAGAACTACATAGGACTCTACAGTCCCAACAGAACTACATAGAACTCTACAGTCCCAACAGAACTACATAGAACTCTACAGTCCCAACAGAACTACATAGAACTCTACAGTCCCAGCAGAACTACATAGGACTCTACAGTCCCAGCAGAGTTACATAGGACTCTACAATCCCAACAGAACTACATAGGACTATACAGTCCCAACAGAACTACATAGAACTCTACAGTCCCAACAGAACTACATAGAACTCTACAGTCCCAGCAGAACTACATAGGACTCTACAGTCCCAGCAGAACTACATAGGACTCTACAGTCCCAACAGAACTACATATGACTCTACAGTCCCAGCAGAACTACATAGAACTCTACAGTCCCAACAGAACTACATAGGACTCTACAGTCCCAACAGAACTACATAGGACTCTACAGTCCCAACAGAACTACATAGGACTCTACAATCCCAACAGAACTACATAGGACTCTACAGTCCCAACAGAACTACATAGAACTCTACAGTCCCAGCAGAACTACATAGGACTCTACAGTCCCAGCAGAGTTACATAGGACTCTACAGTCCCAGCAGAACTACATAGAACTCTACAGTCCCAGCAGAACTACATAGGACTCTACAGTCCCAGCAGAGTTACATAGGACTCTACAATCCCAACAGAACTACATAGGACTCTACAGTCCCAACAGAACTACATAGAACTCTACAGTCCCAACAGAACTACATAGAACTCTACAGTCCCAACAGAACTACATAGTACTCTACAATCCCAGCAGAACTACATAGGACTCTACAGTCCCAGCAGAGTTACATAGGACTCTACAATCCCAACAGAACTACATAGGACTATACAGTCCCAACAGAACTACATAGAACTCTACAGTCCCAACAGAACTACATAGAACTCTACAGTCCCAGCAGAACTACATAGGACTCTACAGTCCCAGCAGAACTACATAGGACTCTACAGTCCCAACAGAACTACATAGGACTCTACAGTCCCAGCAGAACTACATAGAACTCTACAGTCCCAACAGAACTACATAGGACTCTACAGTCCCAACAGAACTACATAGGACTCTACAGTCCCATCAGAACTACATAGGACTCTACAGTCCCAGCAGAGCTACATAGGACTCTACAGTCCCAACAGAACTACATAGGACTCTACAGTCCCAACAGAACTACATAGGACTCTACAATCCCAACAGAACTACATAGGACTCTACAGTCCCAACAGAACTACATAGAACTCTACAGTCCCAACAGAACTACATAGAACTCTACAGTCCCAGCAGAACTACATAGGACTCTACAGTCCCAGCAGAGTTACATAGGACTCTACAATCCCAACAGAACTACATAGGACTCTACAGTCCCAACAGAACTACATAGAACTCTACAGTCCCAACAGAACTACATAGAACTCTACAGTCCCAGCAGAACTACATAGGACTCTACAGTCCCAGCAGAACTACATAGGACTCTACAGTCCCAACAGAACTACATAGGACTCTACAGTCCCAGCAGAACTACATAGAACTCTACAGTCCCAACAGAACTACATAGGACTCTACAGTCCCAACAGAACTACATAGAACTCTACAGTCCCAACAGAACTACATAGAACTCTACAGTCCCAGCAGAACTACATAGGACTCTACAGTCCCAGCAGAACTACATAGGACTCTACAGTCCCAACAGAACTACATGCTCAATACTGATCCAGCCAATCACTTCTTGGTTTTCACACAACCTGACCCATGAGCGCATCAGTATGGAGGTTCTAAGTGTATTGCGCGTGCATTTTCTCATACTTTACACAGGGAAAAAGAAATGTCACTTCGTGGTTCCTGAGCACACTACTGTATGAAACACCCCCTTATATATATATACACACTGTTGCTTTTAGTTCTAGATGAATGCAGGTGACTGCCTGGCCTTGGGCATTGTTTTGGCTGTAGATGACAGATGAAACACTATGCACAATCAAATCCAACGTTATTGGTCACATACACATGGTTAGCAGATGTTATTGGTCACATACACATGGTTAGCCAGATGTTATTGGTCACATACACGTGGTTAGCAGATGTTATTGGTCACATACACATGGTTATCAGATGTTATTGGTCACATACACATGGTTAGCAGATGTTATTGGTCACATACACATGGTTAGCAGATGTTATTGGTCACATACACGTGGTTAGCAGATGTTATTGGTCACATACACATGGTTAGCAGATGTTATTGGTCACATACACATGGTTAGCAGATGTTATTGGTCACATACACATGGTTAGCAGATGTTATTGGTCACATACACATGGTTAGCAGATGTTATTGGTCACATACACATGGTTAGCAGATGTTATTGGTCACATATACATGGTTAGCAGATGTTATTGCGAGTGTAGCGAAATGCTTCTGCTTCTAGATCCGACAGTACAGCAGTATCTATCAGGTAATATCTAACAAATTCCACAACAAAACCTAATATCTAACAAATTCCACAACAAAACCTAATACACACAATCTAGTAAAGGAATGCACCATATTCCTAGCCTTATGATCTCGGAAACCAAGAACTAAAATATTGCATAGTTGCGTCAGATGCTGCATTTATGTCACATAGTCTGTAGAGATTTTCATATTATTGTGCTCTGTTGTTAATTCACTAGCAACCAAACACCCGTCCAGAGGTCTATTCACTAGCAACCAAACACCCGTCCAGGGGTCTATTCACTAGGAACCAAACACACGTCCAGGGGTCTATTCACTAGGAACCAAACACACGTCCAGGGGTCTATTCACTAACAACCAAACACACGTCCAGGGGTCTATTCACTAACAACCAAACACACGTCCAGGGGTCTATTCACTAACAACCAAACACCCGTCCAGGGGTCTATTCACTAGCAACCAAACACAAGTCCAGGGGTCTATTCACTAGGAACCAAACACACGTCCAGTGGTCTATTCACTAGCAACCAAACACACGTCCAGGGGTCTATTCACTAGCAACCAAACACCCGTCCAGGGGTCTATTCACTAGGAACCAAACACCTGTCCAGGGGTCTATTCACTAGGAACCAAACACACGTCCAGGGGTCTAATCACTAGGAACCAAACACACGTCCCGGGGTCTATTCACTAGGAACCAAACATAAGTCCAGGGATTTATTCACTAGGAATCAAACACACATCCAGTTTTTTTTCCACTAGGAACCAAACACACGTCCAAGGGTTTAATCATTAGGAACAAAACAGAACCAAATGGAAGCAGACAGATGCAAACCGAATGAAACTGGGAGGGACAAACTTGAATTTGTCGAATAAAAACGTTTGTTTTAGTTGCAAAACGTTTACCATTGCGAAACATTTTTGCTACAGTGTGCGACCTGAATACACCCCAGGTCAGGCAGGTCAGAGTTGAAACACCAGTCTCAGCAGACTCTATAAGACCTACTACTCATAGTTGGCTGCTTAATGTACTTTTGGAAAAGATCACATTGTCACACCACACCAATTGTTTTCAATCAGTCATTCATCCTAATGAAATCTATATGCACACATTATAATCAACGTTTTGTTTACGTTATAGTAAAGCTTGCTGGTTTTCCATCAAGGGTTGCTTGCTGCTGTAATTGTAAATGTCTCTCCTTTTATTTCAGCAGCTGGTTTGAATCACAGTGTTGGAGCGAATCTTTGCTCTTTGACCGTCCGTCCAGCTTCTTACAGGAAGTCAACCGTGAATACTTTACCTCTCCGGTTCTACTTGGTCTCAGACATCACTGAGGAAAGATCTTTACCTCTCCAGTTCTACTTGGTCTCAGAGATCACTGAGGAAAGATCTTTACCTCTCCGGTTCTACTTGGTCTCAGACATCACTGAGGAAAGATCTTTACCTCTCCGGTTCTACTTGGTCTCAGAGATCACTGAGGAAAGATCTTTACCTCTCCGGTTCTACTTGGTCTCAGACATCACTGAGGAGAGATCTTTACCTCTCCGGTTCTACTTGGTCTCAGAGATCACTGAGGAGAGATCTTTACCTCTCCGGTTCTACTTGGTCTCAGACATCACTGAGGAGAGATCTTTACCTCTCCGGTTCTACTTGGTCTCAGAGATCACTGAGGAGAGATCTTTACCTCTCCGGTTCTACTTGGTCTCAGACATCACTGAGGAAAGATCTTTACCTCTCTGGTTCTGCTTGGCCTAAGCACTGAGAAAAGTTCTTATAAAAATAATCTAGGACTAGGATTTTTGAGTTGAGAGCAGTTAGTTATGTGTTGTCTACATCCCTTTCCTGTCAGGTACTCACCATTAAACTTCCTGACGTTGGCCGTGTTCCAGAGCATCAAATCCATGACACGTTGTTGGTAAATGGTGACTGACTGATCTACAAATAATCACGAGTAGATTTTTATGATGCAAGGTGATTTGTAGATCAGTCAGTTGCGAGTCGCCTGCAATGCTGGCTGCAATGTCAAACATTGCCCCCCGCCCCTCCAACCTGACCTCTGACCCTCAAGCTCACCTCTCCTGTCCCTGCCCCTACAGGTTTGAGAGATGAAGACCTCAAGATGGTGGCAGCGATTTTCCATCATCCTGTTAGGGGTGTGGCTTCCTGTCTGCGTCCTGGCCCAGACCACATCCCCTCCCAGGGGCATCGTCTCCCCCAAACCCCAGAACGCCCAGCTGCAGTTCCGTCTGGTGGGGTACCCCCGGAAGCACAACGAGGGGCGCATCGAGGTCTTCTACAAGGGAGAGTGGGGGACCATCTGTGACGACGACTTCTCTCTGTCCAACGCCAACGTCCTCTGTCGCCAGCTGGGCTTCGTCTCCGCTACGGGTTGGACACACAGCGCCAAGTACGGCAAGGGCCAAGGTGAGCTATAACAACTGTCATAGAGCAGTTATTACACATTTATAATACCATTCGTAAGCATGAAGGATTGGACACATGGCGGCCAAGTATAGCAAGAGCCAAGGTCAGTTATAGAACTGTTATGAGGCCTACAAGCAGCTATTATAAAACCATTCATCAAGTATAGAACTCAAATGCTACAGGATGCATTGGTTTACAATGAACATTATTCTCTATGCTATGTTATAGTTGACCAACGGTGACTGATTGTCCATTCTCTACGCAGGAAAGATCTGGCTGGATAATGTGCAGTGTAACGGAGGGGAGAAGAGCATCGAGCTGTGTAAATCTCGGGGTTGGGGTAACAGTGACTGCACACACGATGAGGACGCTGGAGTCATCTGCAAGGACGAGAGGCTTCCTGGATTTGTCGACTCCAACGTCATCGATGTAAGGCGTTTACAATGGGTTTACATTGTCATGCGCAGTAGCAGGGTTAGGGGGTCAATCCCAGTCAATTTAGGAAGTTCACTGGAGCCCCAATTCTTATTCTATGCTTTTGAATGAAGAACATGTTGAATTGGAATTGGCTTTACCCATAGGACTCTGGTCTATAGTAGGGCACTATATAGGGAATAGGACTCTGGTCTGTAGTAGGGCACTATATAGGGAATAGGACTCTGGTCTATAGTAGTGCGTGCAGTATATAGGGAATAGGGTCCTGGTCTAAAGTAGTGCACTATATAGGGAATAGGGTGCCATTTGGGATGCATGGATATGTACTGCTGCTCTGGAACCATACGGCTGCTGGTGTCTGTCTGGCTTTATGCAATCTGCATAGGTTACTGAACTGAACATAACAGGGATTAGGACTGCAGGTGGAAATGACATGCTGCTGATGTCTGTCTGGGTTTATGCAATCCTTTGGTGTTGCACTATAGAGCCCTATGCTAGAGTTTACAATTACACTCTCACAGATCATTCACTATGTCATAACATGGCCATGTCAGAAGTTAACCACTGGGGATGACTGTCCATCTGAGGAAGCACAGTTATAGTGTTGAAAAGCACATAGGTGCCAGACAGCCAGT